>PVLD010005613.1:34680-110350 GCA_004027595.1 Dinomys branickii | reverse complement strand
CTCCTGAGCAGCTGGGATGATAGGTCACACCACCATACCCAGTGCTCCCTCTCTTTTAAAGAAACTTTTTAAAAAAGTTGTCAAATATAACACAATTAAGTAAAATGCATAATGGTAATATTTTTCCAATTATTACAAAGCAAGTTCTCAGGTCAGAAGCGGGCTGGCCTCCCCTCTCCTTGGAACGCTGCTGCCCCTTCCTGCACCAACATGGCCTCCACAATCTCCGTGCTGTGGTGTGGACCCTGCAACCTGGTTCAAAGTGCACGTGTCATTGGCCTCCCTCTATGGCGCATACCAAGGGGTGGGCGTGGTGCTTCAGTCTCATGGCCCCCGAGGAGTGTGCAGTGCTGAGTGGTGCTCTGCAGCACCTTGTGCAGTGTGTCATGGGGCACCTTTGGTGTTACCAGGCATTAAACCTTGGGACTCCACACCTGGGCTGGGATTTCAGGGTCCCTGGGTGAACTTGTCACTGTCCCTGGACTAGGCCTGGAGGGCACCGAGGGGATGGAGGAGGGCTTTGCTGAGAGCAGAGTTCCTGGCAGTGAGGCTGACAGGGCGGGAAGGGGAGGCAGGGAGGAACACAGGGTGACTCGGTCACTGTGAGGAGGGCTCCTGTGGGAGAGTTGCGGCCAGCGCTGGTTCTGTGCGGATCTGGCACTGGAGTTACGAACACCTCCACTCCTTACTCTGCCTCGCTTCCACCTTTCTGGGAGTGGTGAGACCAGGGACGTGTGTCCACGAGATCCTGTTCACCTCTTTTGCTGGGGTCTGACCTCAGCCTCCCGATCTAAGCTTGTCCCCACTCACTCCAAGGGATATGAACTTGGTGGAAGAATTGGGTTGGGGAGGTGATACCCATCCCTAGTAGGTGAGGGTCCGGGCCGGACCGGCACCTGGCATGCCTCTGCGTGCAGGAGAGGCCACGGCCAAGGCTGTGTCCTGGCTGGAAGAGGGCTTGGACGAGGAGGCTGAGGGGTGCCCTGAGCGTCTGGGGACACCACCTGTTGTGTCACCAAGAGACAGTGTCTTCCCACAGGTGGACCAGCATTGATAAGGTAGGGGTCACAGGTATCACTGCCAGAGAAGAGGGCGGGGCGGGGGCAGGGAAGATGGAAAAGAAGAGGCAGGGAAGCAAGGACCAGGGTGGGGGGACTGCAACGGTTGTGGCAAGCTGGGCATTTCAGGGAGGGGCAGCATATGTGGGGTGTGCATGTGTGTGGGCTGTGTAGGTGCAGTGTGGTATGCGTGCCTGTGTGTGTTCTGTGCACGTGTGTGGCATCGTGTGGGTGCACACACTTGTGTGGCATGTGCATGTATGTGGCATGCACATGCATATGTACCAGTGCGTGGGATGTGCACACATACGTTCTGTGCACACATGCATGATGTGTGTGTGTGCAGGGTGCATGTGTATATGAGGGTGGGCATGTTGTGCACCCGTGGATGCATGTGGTGTATACACACGTGTTGGGTGTACATGTGTGCACACATGTGCTCTAGCCTCAGGCAGGGTAAGGGAAAAGGGACTTGGGGGAGGAGGAGACCAGAGAAGGACATTTACACCAGAAGATCCTAGAGCCCCTCGGAGGCCCAGCCTAGGGCCGCATCAGGCAGGCTTGGTAGTGAGCGTGCTGACATCATGGCTGCTGGTGCTGCAGATGGTGCAGGTGCTGTGTCTGAGGGGTGGGCGCAGTGCTGAGCGCTTTCCAGTCTAGGATTGGGCAGACAGGTGCTTTTGGGATGAGCCAGATGGTTTGGGGAGTTTCTAACTTTATACGTCCGCACCAGGTTTCAGGCTAATTTGGGCTCCTCCTCCCGGCCCTCCTGCTGGCCTGGTTGAGAATAGCCTCCCGCCTCACCAGCCATCTGTCCCTCCGCTCTACTGGTGCCCGGCCTCTGAGTGTCCTCCCACAGAGCATCGAATCTTCAGTACCACCTCTGGGCCGAGCGCGTGTTTCTCTAATGGGTCCTGGAGGGGAGCTGGCCTCTGAAAGGTGCACAGGTTAGGGTTAGGGTCACGTTGTGCTTACCTCACTGAGCTCTCAAGAACTGATGTGCACTGAGGTGTGGCCATGACATGATCCAAGCCTGGACTTCCATACCTTTGATGGCTTGGAACTTCCTTTTCTAAACATGCAGGCTCTGGGACTGATTTACATGCTGTGGCATAAGTAACATTTCTGGAATGCCTGCTGTGTGCTCAGGGCTGTCAGCACAGCGTGGCAGGAGAAAGAGTTGCTACCAGCCTGGGACACATCTGTAGTAGTCAGCCTTCTGTTACTGTCACAAATACCCAAGATGATTGACTTACACAGAGCAAAGTTTTGTCTGCACTCACGATCTCAGAGGATTCAGTCCATGGTCAGTGAGCCTGCCACTTTAGGCTTGGGAGGCAGAGCATTATAGTGAAGAGAAACTGCTGACCTTGCTGCCAGAACACAGAGGGGGCCAAGGACCCCTTGGCCCCAACTCCTAAGGGCTCTGCCACCTTCAAACCCCACTGAGCTAGGGATGAGCCATTGACAAACGACTTTTGTCACCCCAGATCCAAGTGGTAGCTGCAGCTGTTTTTTAAGATGACAGCGGTAGAGAACAATGGTGCTTTACCCAGGACACTGACTTTTTAAGGGAAACGATCATTATTCTGCCAAGCAGCACTGTCTGCATAGAAGAGCTCAAGTCTATCACCAGAGCTGTGGGGACCATGGGGAAGTCACACTACAGGCTTTCTCTGCTCCTGCTCACAACCCTCATTGACAGCCTGGCCTTTTCCTCTGGATCCGAGATCAATCTAATTGATTGCCAGGGCTGACTTAAAGCCACAAAATGGACTCAGGTGGCCAGCACGGCTGAACCAAGCAGGGGAGTTCCCTCGGCGAGCGAAAGACCACGTGGCTGGCTTTGCGTCCTCATGCTGCCTCAGGCAGCCGCCCCCTGTCCTTTGCTGCTGTCCCCCGTCACTCACTCACTTCACCCCTCGCCCGGCCTTCTGAGCCGTTTTGCTGTTGTGTTTTCTTTCTTCCTTTCATTCTCCTAAATGTAGACATTTGATTGCCATTTTTCTGACGCTTGTCTGGATGAAAGCGTAAACCTCGAGTGTCTGTCTGTCTTCCAAGCCGGTTCATGGCTGTGGAAAGAAGGCAGCATCAAAGAGTTTGTTAGGAAAGTGTGAAGATCACCTGCAGATCTCTGTGGCTTGGGGCTCTTCTGGGTGACAGATGTTTTCAAACTGATTGAGGGATTTATGATGTGAGGCCCAGAGGCTGCTCTTAGAGCAGGTGCTAATGCCTTTCTTGTTTTCTGCCTATGTCATGTCTCACCGTGGCAGGACCTCGTGTCCAGCTCTCCTGCCAGGGCTTTGGCCTTGCCTGGCTTTTACAGAAGGAATGTTTTCTAATCAAAATGGGAGCCACCGAGCAGAAAGTTGAACTGGGAAAGGACAAAACACCTCCAGGTGCTGATTTTTGCTAAATCGGCCTAAATGACTGGTGGGACCCAGATGTAGGCAACCTTGGTGGTGCGGTGACATCTTCCCCTTAACAGCAACTGTTGGGAGTTGTGAGAAAACACTTAGGTACGTTTTTCTTAAATTTGTTTTAAAACAGTTATAATGAAACAAGAATTAGAAGAGCAGCGGGCATCAAGTGTCTTCCTGGACCTGCCCTCCCCTTCCCTCCCTCCAGGATTCTGCGTTTACTACTCACTTCCTCCCCGAAATCCCTTTCACTTTCTGCTAGATTCCAAAAACAGTGGGTCACTCAGTTTAAGCGTCTTTATTTTCATTAGCGCCTGTCTGCTGTGCGTAACGACCACGCGGAGCTGGTGCGCATGCGCAGCACATCCTCCTTCTGCCTCCCCCACCCCACTGCAAACCGTCTGTCTCCGTGTCCCGTTATCTGTCTTCTTTGTGGTCTTCTTTGTCGTAGGCTTGGAGTGTGGACACATGGACTCATCCTGGGCACGTTTTCACTCAGATATTTGACCTTGAGATTCACCTATGTTACTGAGTGCTGCGTACCAAGCTCCCTTTCACTATGATCTGGTGCCACAGTGCGCGCATGACTGGTGGGACCGCAGTGTGTCTCTTCATTCCGATGAGGGCAAACGTCTGAATGGCTTCCATTTCTACAAGCAATTACAGACAGGATTTTTTTCCCATAACCAGGCTGAGGCTGGGCCTCTCACGCCAGGGCAGCACTGTGTCACTGTACCACGCCCCGGCAGGTAGAATCTCTGTGATCCCTCCTGTGCCTCTCTTCCACAGGGTTTGGGGACATTTTCATAGGATGTTTGTTTCTGAGAAGCAGGTCCACTCGGCTGAATGCAGGTTCAGTCTCCAGGTTTCCACAGTCCCTGCTGCCATGACAGGAGGAACTGCTGCCCCCAGAGAGCAGGTAGACTCATAGCTGCCTGTCAAGGGAGCATATCCCACTTGGTGAGAGCAGGCCTCAAGCTCATTGGCATTGGTAAGTATCTAGAGGGCCACTGAGGCAGCCCGGTGCAGCTGCACACCAGTAATCCCATCTACTCTGAAGGCTGAGGCATGAAGATCCTGAGTTCTAGGCCAGCAACCCAGCAAGACTGTATAAAGAAAAGTCAGCCGGACCCAATCCTGAGGCTCCTGAGTTTGTGTGAAGTGTAGTAACTGTGGGTTGTGGCCATTTCACCCCTCACTACCAACCCTGCTGCCATGTGTGTGTGTGTGTGTGTGTGCGCACGTGTACATGCACGTCTCTTGCTGCTCTCCCAGGGTGTATTTGGGTGCAGCTATCAGATGCCCAGGCAAGCGAGTGCACCTATTACAAAGATAACAGGAGGTGTCCAGAACCCAAGGAATGGGTGAATGCCCACGACATTCTGGGTGCCATGTGGGTAACTAACGCTGAGCCAGGACTGGGCTCTTAATCCCTGAGGCCCACCCAAACAGCTCCCAGTGTGCAAATCTGCGCTCAGTGCCTAAGCACATGAGTGTTTCTATCACTGTCACCATCCCAGGCCCCAGGACCTCCTGACCTGCCCCAGCCTGGCCTGCAGAGAGTGGGACATCAGCTCTCCACTACTCTACTAGAGCCCAAGACAAAGAAGTTGTGGGGAGAAAGGCTTACTTCGCTCATAGCTTTGGAAGCACCAGTCTATGGTTGAGTGGACCCATTGGCACAGAAAGAGCATATTATGTAGGAGTGTAGGGGGAAGAAAACGACTCACCTCCTAATGGAGACATGAAAGAGAGGGTCCCTCTGACATCTCCCAGGGTGCAACCCCATTCCTGAAGACATCTGCCAGGGGAGGTCCCACCATCTTCCAACAGTGCCACCTGGGGATGGAACCTTTAGCCTTTGGAGACACTGCGGACACAAACCCTAGCACCATCTTGAAGTTCCCTCAATCTCAGAGTCCCTTTCTCTTCCCTGCGTCTATGTCTCATGCCTGGATCCAGTGCTCTCTCAGTTCAGGAGACCTCTTGCTGTATCCAGGCCCTCTGTGGAGGGAATGTGGGGTGTGCGCCCTTTGGATGTGACATATCTAAATGTCTCTTTTTACCCACACCTTTTCTCTTGGTTACCTTTCTCATTACGGAGACAAAATACCTGACATGCAAGTTAAAGGGTGAAAGATTTATTTCTGCCCACAGCTTGTAGAGGTTCAGTCCATAGTCAGCTGGCTCCAAGGCCAGGTGGTGAGACAGAGGGACATTGCAGAGGGGAAAGAGTTCATGGCGGGGCAGGCAGAAGGCAGCAAGCAGCACGCAGCAACACCCAGCCTGCCTTCCCTCCTTTCCCTTATATCTCACCCAGGCTATAAACCTATCAGTTGATGCCACCCACACTAGGGCTTCCATCATTCACACTCTGCACTATGACAAACTAGTAGTGGACTGAGTTAGTACCATATACTCTTGCTTCCAGCATGGCACATCCTACACCAGCCAACTCTGAAAAGCCCCACCTGTGTGTGCATGAATCTTGTGGGGACATCTAGGTGCCAGCAGTAACACTCCTCTTTAAGGTTCAACTGTAAAGTCTGGATGGAAAGCCTCTTCCCTGCTTCATTATCTTTAATTCTTGGTCCTGCTGTTGAGAAACCATTGTCTTTCTGATTCTTTGCACTTTGCTGAAGCTCCTTTGCCCCCTCTCTGCTCTGTCTGGAAGCTGTGGGACCTTTTCCACTCCACTGCCTTCAAACTTCATGGGATTCATTTCTGTTTCATCCATTGTGGCTCCCGGGGCCCTGCTCAACCTGGAAACCCCCATCTTCCATCCTGGGACATCTCAGCAATTTCTTGGCTGAACTCTTCTCTTCTAGTTAGCGAGTACAGAGCTTTTTGTTCAGATGCTGACCTCATGAATGGCCCTGGTCTGGTTTTGAATCTTTTCCTCTTCCCCACTTTCCTACCTCTCTGCTGTCGGCCCTGTTTCTGTGTCTTCAGGGCTAGTTCCTTACCAATGGCTTTTCACTGTCGTCAAACTTTTAATTCCTAAGAACATAGTATTTGGGGAATTTCTTTTTCTCTTAGCTGTTTCATCCAGGCTGCTGTTTCCAACCTATTTCTCCCCTGGGATGGCTCGGGTATAGAAGTGGGGCATGTGTATTCCCAGGGTTGCTGCGTGCTGTGGGGGGGAAGTGTGAGGAGCTGGCTGCTGTGCTTCTCTTGATGTCAGGGACTTTGGGTCATTTTTTTCTGGGACTAGATTCTACAGGAAAGGACCTTTCGTGTCCCAGCTGCTGACAGAGCCTGAGAAGCAGTGTGGGTAGGGCTGGGTAGAGTGTGGGTACAAAGTGGGATGGGGTGTGCCTGGGCCTGTGAGCCTTCCTGTTTTAGAGTGCTGCCCCCACACAGGGAGTCTGGTGCCCCAGAGTTTGACCCCACCAGAGAGCAGATCTCTAGCCCCCGCCAGGGCAGGTGAGAGCAACGTAAGGGAACAGTGAGGTCCGGCTGTGTCTTGTAGGACTTTTGGTCCTGTCTAACCCCTGTGCACAGCCAACAGCTCCCTGTGCTGAGGAGCTGGGAGTCGGCTCAGGACTTGGGTCCTTGGGTCCTCTAAGTCAAGCCCCATCTGCTCACCCACCTGCCTTCCCATCCCCAGTCGCTTTGCCTCTGCCCTATTTTCTTTGTTCTCGTGATGGCTTTTCTGAGGTAGCAGAGGCTGAGCGTCCTCTATCTGCCATTTTTAACCAGAGCCCTGGAACTTCTTGAAGTAAAAAGAAGCATTATTGTAGGGAAAATATTGAAGCCGTGGCTCCAGTTCAGCTTCCTTCTGCCTTCTTTTCAAAACCCTTGCTTTTCTGTCCTACCTTCAGAGGTCCCACTAGCTGCTAGCTAGTCTGACTGTACATTCTGATTAATTGACAGGTGTAGAGAATACCGAGACACGGAAGAATTGCTCCTCTTGGGCACGTGGCATGAAGGGCCTAGGCGTTTGGGAACCTCCCATTGTGCTTTCCTAGGAGAGTTGAGCTGAGTTGCTCTTCCAGAACTGTGCTGCATACTGCTTGTGTCGTGGGAACAGAACTGTCATTCTCTGTGCCTGGTGTCTGAGTGACTTGTAAAGGTGACAGGCACTATTTACCTTTCCTTGGAAGGTCATTTGTTGGGTCATATTTAGCTCATCTACTTTGGTGAGGATCTTCAGGAATGACACTTAAAGCACTTGTCACCTGGGAATTTGAGGGACAGACAGGTCCCCAAGTTACAACAGAGTAACCGGAGGGCTTGGGAGACGGAAGAGGGAGCTGGGGGCCTCGTCCTGAGTAGACAGAGGTGGGCTGTGAGTGCAGTGGCGTGGGTGGCATGGTGCTGAGGAAACAGTAACAACGGTGCGAACCGAACTTCGGAGCTGGTCGGAGGGCTGGGGAGGCGGCTCCCCGACTCCTCCCTTTGCAGTCGCAAGGCAAACCCCCTCCTTTGCCGTTCCTGGGTCTATTTGTGTCTTTTGCTGTATTTATAATGTACGAGCAGAGAGGCCTGAGAGTGGCCGGCATATTAATGAAGTTTAGAGGCAAATAGTTTCTCATTATGTGGAGAAACAGGTGCGGCTGGTCTTTTCTTTCATAGGGTTGTCTTGACCCGTATGCTACATAACATAAAAAGAACGTTGTATATTTATGCCTACCTAATGTGGCTACCAACTCATTTTTTTTCCAGTGCTGGGGATCAAACTCAGGGCCTTGTAATACTAGGCAAATACCCAGCTACATCTCCAACCCTTTCCATTTTTAAGATTTTGAGACAGGGTCTCACTAAGTTGCCCAGATGGGCCTCAAATGTGTAATTCTCCTGCTTCAGCCTCCTGAGTAACTGGGATTGCAGGTGTGTGCCACCACACCTGCCCCCACTAGCACTCAATGTAGTAAGTATGGATTTACCGTGTCACACTGACGGTCACTGCAGAATGTCTTTCTTTTGTGTGTATGTGTAATGATTCACCGCATCCCCAGGGGCAGGGGGAGCTGCTGTGGAGTATGCACTGGAGGCTGCTGAGGTCAGGCTGGGCACAGGCACACAGGCTCAGCTCGCAGGAGTCCCCAGGCCTTCTGAGGAGATGGGTCGGCTCGCTGGCCAGGTCTAAAAGCTGGAGGCTCAGAGGATCCAAGAGCCTATCTTTTCCTTCACAACAGAGAGAAGAATGGACTGTTTCTTCATCTTCCCGCTTGTTATTACAGAACATGTCTGAGTCCTCTTTCAGCCAGTGAGGTCTACGAGGCACAGCTTGGGGACATGGGCAGCGGGACTTCCCCAGCAGGGTGAGCTGCAGACAGAAGCCACACACTCACCACTCTGCTGGGTCCCCAGACCCAGCCGCATTCGTGTTTGCTGTCCCAGCCACCCAGGGCAATGAGGAGCCCAGGGGTGCAGACCTCTCAGCGGGGGGTGGCGTCAGGCTTGGCCCAGGGCTCCACGCAGGACTTGACTCTGCTCAGATGGGGCCTGTGCTCAGCAGCAAGGATGGAGGCATGTTTGGGGACAGGGGAGGGGGCTGCGAGGCCACCCTCAAGGTAGATACATCCACCCCCAGGGAGCCGAAGGTGGGAGGGGAGTAAGATCCGAATGGGTCACAGGGTCTGTGTGTGGGTGGTGGCCCCTCCCGCTTGTGACTAGAGTTTTAGATGCCATCAGAGACCAGTCTAGGGAGGGGTAGGGGCTTGGCCACCAGCTGCCCGGTCGTGGGGTCACCAGACCACTCCCTGGGACCCACACCGGAGAACAGGACCTCAGAGGTCCCCTGTGAGCCCAGGAACAGGAGTCTGGAAAGCGTGGAGCTGGTTCTGCTCCATTCCCTGGCTTCTCTCCCCCCGACAGGAGGCGCCTGCAGCAGCCGCTTCCAGGAGTGGGGCTTGAACTCTAGGCGGAAGCCATGGATACGGGAGGGAGAGTGGGAGTGGGAGAGAGTGAACCCAGCTGGCAGGAGAGCACCTTGCCCAGCATGATGCCCTGGTCCATTCGTGTCTCCCAGAGGCGTAGGTGCCAGGCCCCCAGTGCCTGCCAGCATTCCTAGAGAGCTTCGATGGTGATTTTAAAACGGATAATTGTGCATATTGTTCTTGCTGACACTACCATTGTTGGTAGCAATTCTGCGGTAATTTTTAGCTTCACTTTTATTCACTCTCACTCTTGAGAGATTGTTGTAATATACACAGCAAAGGCATTTGCAAAAATCAAGTTTCAATGCATGGAGGCCCAAGGTGCCAGCAGGGCACAGGTCCAGCTGTCCTTGAGCATCGGAAAGAAAAGTGGAGGCCCAGGGGTGCTGTGATGACTGGCGAGGTGCTTCCTGATTCTCAATGATGTGAGTTCAAGTTGTTTGGGGACAAGAAAAAGGAAATAATGGGTTCTGCCACAAATCCCACGTGTGGTAGTAGCCAGTGTTTCATTAAAAAGCACAGGAAAAATGCAGATGCAAATTCTTCCTTTTTGGGAAGTGGATTCTTCCTGTCACAGAGCAAAGACCAGCAGTCATCAGGAAGGGAAAACGTGCGTTTGACCAGTGTGTGTGTTTACCAGCCCCAAGAGTCACCATTTGAGTCTATCGGGTTAATAATATCCTTTAGTTATTGCAGGGTGATCAGGTCCGCAGTCTCCCAAATGAGTGTATGGTGAAGGCTAAATAAAAAGAGGCAAATGGAATGATTTCAGGGCTCCAGGAGAATCAAAGCCCTCTCACAGAATTTGAGGTTCTCTCAGGGCTAAGACCAAGACCTTACCTGGGTCACTGTATTTATTTGGTTATCAGAAGGGAGGGGAGTACTCAAGAAGGACAGAACCACTCAAGGACTTCTCCAAGTAAAGTATTAAATTAATCCACCCAGGACTGAGATGCCTGAGGCTACAGTCTTCATCTAGTTGAGGTTGGATCCAGGTGTCCTTGGCTGTGATCCTGTCTTAACCTTTGAGGCTTTCTGGCTTCACCCACCGCTATAGGTTTTAGTAGAGGTCGGTGACTCACAGAGGTTCACTTACTATGAGTCCCCCATTTCCAGACAGGGAGCCTAGGCCTTGGACAGATTTACAAGTGAACAGGAAAAGCCAGTTGATTAAGTCCTGCTCAGAGCTGCTTTGTAGTGGTCTCCATCAGTCTCCTGACCACTTTGGAGAAAACGATCCATTTCTCGTTGGTGCGGTACTTTGTTTCATGGCAATACTTCGGGGGGGCCCTGGTTGATGCTGTGGCTGCTCCCAGTGCTCAGTGTGAGTAGGAAGGGGGGTGCTCAGGGTGCTGTGGTGGCCTGGCACAGGGTCTCTGAGGACAAGACAGAGGCAGGACCTCGGTGCTGCTGGAACACAATCTTCCCCTGTCTGTGTTGCCTCCACTCTGCTCCTCCCGCTGAGGCCCCAGGCAGGTCCTGGGGTGGCACTCACTGTCCAGGGCCCTCCTGCCCAGCCTGTGGACACCTGCTCACCTCCTCCTTCCGCTTTGCCCTTTGCCCTCTCTTTACCTCCCCCTTCCTGTCCCTCTGTCCGCCCAAATCCTGTTCCCCATCCTTCACAGCCTCTGTCATGAGCCTCTGGGGTTCCTTGTAGGCATGTGTGTTGGGGGACAGGACCTTCCACCAGAGGGCAGGGAACTGGGCGAAGGAGGCCTGGGTAGCAGTGGGCCCAGATGTGAGAGGGCCTCAGTGAGTGACAGCACCCCATGCGACTAGGACAGCTCCATGCGGCCCCTTGTGGGCACCACAGGCTCAGACTTGGTTCCACCAGCCAGAAAGCAGCAGGCTGTGGCCAGTGCACCTTCTCGAGGGGCTGCTGACCTGATGAGCAAGGAGCCTGGAAAGTTAGTGAACTTGCCCAAAAGGAAAAAGATGCTCCTGACCTAGAAGAGCCTAAGCTAATTTTTTAATTGGAAAATTTAAGACTTGTGCATGTGCATGCCCATGTGTGGCGTTAGGGGCTGCGTGCAGGGTGGGAAGAGTCAGGAAACACACTAGTGGTTTTGCCTCTTTGTGCTGTGCTGTGTGGCCTCTGCCTAGGCTGCCTGCTCCCGGACATTTGCAGAGTTCCGTGGTTCCCTCCCCTGAGACGCAGCTCCTGCTAGGTGAAGGTGATGTCCCCCACTCTGGGACATCTTGGCTCTCTGGGTCCCCAGGACACATGGTGTGGACTCCCCGAAGGGTTTCTGAGTGAGTGGAAGAACTTGAAGGGACAGACGGTCTCTTTGATTTGTCGCCACTCTTTTGAGGCCAGGGTTTCCTTGTGCTCAGCTGAGTGCTGAGGTGGCACGGACACGGGTTCTGATGGGGTCTGGATGAGAATCCAGTGAGGCTTCTGCAGCCCTGAACTGGTCCTGTGGCAGGGTCTCTGTGCCTGTGGACTGGTGTGGCAGAAGCAGCACAGGCCTTGCTAGGATCTTTGCTCCTTAAAGAGTATTTAAAACTCCCACAGTGTAAATTTAAAATCTCACTGTGTGAGTGAATTCAGATGTAAATAACACTGAAACAAGCGGGAATCAGCAGCAGCGGCGTCTGCCTAAGTCCTGAGTAATTAGCGGGGTTTTTGCACCTCTTCCCTTTGGCTGGCAGCAGTAGGTGACTCTTTCTTCCACCTCTGCTCTGACTCCATGGCACCAGATCTAGGAGTTAGGATGTATGGACATCCACAGCCATGGTCCTGGGGATCAGCGGTCAGCGGCTCCCCAGGCCCCTGTGGGAACTGGTTGAAGAGCCTGAGCTCTGGAGACAAACACAGGTGTGGGAGCACAAATACTGCTGTCAGGAAACCAAAACAAACGCAGGAGTTGATTTTCTGAGTTGGACCTGCTTTTCCTCACTCTGCCTCACACTAGGGCGGCAGGGCACCTCTCAGGGACAGAGGCCATCGACGTCCCAAGCCCTCCAGGAGCTGTGCCTTGCGGGGAGATGCAGCCTGAGATGGAGAGATGCAGCGCCCCCTAAGCCCCTATGCAGTCCCTTTGCACGAGGAGCTTGGTGCAGCAGAGCCTTGGCCCCGCCCAGACCACTGTCCTGCGGCCTCCTTAAGGTGGATCTGAGCTGCAGCCAGGGCTACGGTGGGCCTTTACTCCACAGCTTAAAGCAATATTTCCAGCCTACATTCAAATTCTAGCAAGTGGAAAAAGTTTTTAACCCAGAACACAACTGTCCTGCCCAGGTAAAGAAGGACTCAGGGTCGCCTTGTGCCTGCCACCAGCATGAGAAGGGACGGGGAAGGCAGAGGCAGGAGAAGTGCTCCTGCACATGCGGCATGTGTGTGCGTGTGCATGAATGTATGTCTTGACATCTGTGCTGCTGAACACAAGACCTAACACTGGGCCCTTTATAAAGGATAGAAGTTTGCTTCTCACTGTTCTGGAGGCTGTGGAGTCCAAGGACACCAAGGTTTGGTGCTTCTTGCTGGGTCCACACCTGACAGAAGGAAGACACAGGCAGGAGGGTAAGGGCTCAGACTTGCAGTCTCCATGCCTTTCGTGATTGTCATGGCCCCTGCGTGGGGGCAGAGGCTGGTGACCTGCACCCTGTCTCCTCCTCCCAGGATTGCTGCCCGGGGAACAAATTTAGCACCCCTGCTCACGTATTGGCTCTACCTGTGAGGTTGTCTGGGGTGGCAGGGCCTCTGGGGCTTCATTTTCCTGTATGATTTCTAGAGCTCCTGCCCCACAAGCACCTCCAGCCCCATGGTTTGTGTCTGGAAGTGTGAGGTGTAAGGCAGCTAGAGAAGAGACAACCAGGCCTCCCCTGAGCACCTCTGTATCCACCCACTTTTCTGATGACTCCTCCCTCGCACCTTCTTCCATGACAGCTATCCCACTTCAGAGGGATGTGCTCCCTTGCCTCCCTGGTGGCCAGGTAGCCAGCGCCCCAGGTCTTTGTGCACCTCAGCCCTGCATGGCCCTCAGTGAAGCATGGGGTTGGGCGCTGTTGCTGCCTTCATGCAGCTTGTGTCTGAGTCTGGCCCTAGTGTGGACCAGACCTGTACTCCTGGCCAAGTCACCCAACTTCTCTGACCATCTCAGGCCTTACAGATGGTCTGTGGGCAGCGCATGGTGCTCTGGGGCCTTTTTCAAAGGGTCAGGGACCCCAGCCTGGCCTGGCTCGGCATCCTCTTCACAGCTTCCTGCCTCACACAGGACCAGCAGCTGAGGAAAGCATCCTCCCAGGGACTCCCAGGCTATAGACACAGACACCGCAGGACAGCCGCTGTCACCCCAGCGGCTCGTGCTGCCAGGCTTTGTGTCTTTCCCTCTCTCCAGGATGCATCATCCCTAGGCCTCCACCCTGGGTTCTGCAAGGGAGGCTTACTGCACAGGGTGTAGAGCTGCAGAAATGGGTGTGAGTCCAGCCCACCGGGCTGTTCACTGTGTGACCTTGAGGCAAGTGCAGAATCTGTCTAATCTCAGTCTCTTCCCTGGAAAAATGGGCACAATGACACCCACATCCAGGAGCGCGGGAGCTAATCGGGTCCTGCCCAGCAGTCGTCTGCACTGATGCACAGCCGCAGCTTACAAACCACTTTCTTGGGACGCCTGGGCCAAGCTGTGGTTTAGACCAGAATGGCCCCCAAACTCGCACGTGCTCAGAGGTGGGGCCCTTGGAGCTGATGGGATCATGCAGGCTCTGTCCTCCACAGTGCACTCACCACTGCTGAGCTCACGGCCCGTGTGCTGTGGGAGTGAGGGCCTGCTTAGGGGCAGTCACTGGGGTGTGGTCTCAGGCTCCTCTCTCCAGCCTCCTCCCTTTTTCTCTGCTTCCTGGCTGCCATGCTGTGAGCAGCTTTCCTTTCCTATGCCCCTTCTGCCTTGGAGCCACCCAGCCATGGACTGAAACTTCTAGAACTGCGAGATAGATAAAACTGTCCTCCTTTAAATTGTGGGTATTGGGCATCCTGTCTCAGTGGCAAGAAACTGACTGGCAACGTACAGCTGCCACTACCTGGTAGGATTGTGAGGTTGGCCCAGCTCCCAGTGATGTGGCTCCCGGGATTTGTTTTGGTCCCATGTGGAACCCTCACTCTTCAGGTGTGTGGCCTGCAACAGCTCCTACCATCTCTCTGCCTCACTGGCCCTGGTCTCTACACCCTGGGGGCAGGGGTGAAGTGCCTCACAGCTTCTGAAATCTGGGGGTACCCTGAGGACAGGCCTGGCAGGCGTGGAAAGGACAGGGAACAACAGTGATGGCATTCAGGCCAGGTAAAAGAGGGGCAGTGTCAGTCATCTTATAGGGACTGCAGATGTCTGGGGGCACAAGAAACCAAGTGGGCCCTCAAAGAGGTGGAGGAAACCAAGCTCTTAATAAGCCAGCTGACCCAGGGGAACTGTGCATTCTGAATTCTGTGCCCTGAGGGTGGGGCAGGGAAGGCTTTTACAGGAGCAGGAGTTTAGCAGGCATTTTGTTTTGAGGTTGGGGGTTTTGAGTGCAAGGCAGAAGTTAATGGGAACATTTTGTGCTTACGTATATTGTGATTACAGGGCAGGCACAGAACATTTCCTATTGCATCCTGAGGCAATAGGCAGAAGTTGATAAAAATGGAGGTATGGGGGCTTAAGGTTTTTTATTTTCTCATTAATGTGAGTTACAGTCAATGGTGAGAGAACAGCCCAGATTCTCAACAGTGCCAGAGGTGCTACAAGAAAGGCCTGCACCTGCTTGTACCTGTGGCCTGTGGAGGTGCTGGATGGGTCCTTGTGGATGGCCAGGCTCAGCTTCCCCTGGGAGTTTGAAAGTCAGGAAGAAACATTGCCAAAGAGTGGCACATTGCTGTGGCTGCCCTCACTGTAGTGGGAGCTCAGCTGTGGATGTGGTTCACCCCCACAGCATGCACCCTTGGCCCCCTCTCCAGCTGTGGGTGGCTGTTATGGTTGATACATTGTGTCAACTTGGGGAGTCTAGAGGTTTGGCTGAGCAATTCAGCAGGGAACCAGGGTGCTTTCTTTGTATACATCCTGAGCCTGTGGAAGTGGAGGGCATGGAGGTTATGTGATAGCTACACACTCCCTGGGTAGGGGTAGCCTGTTTACAATGTAAGAGAAGGAAAGAGGCTGCTTGCAGCCATTCCTCCCTTTTGCTGGTTGTTTTGCTGTGCTCTGCTGCCCTGAACAGTTTGCCCTCTGCCATGTGCCACTCTGCCTCTGAACCAGCCAAGTATGGACTGAAACCTCCACAAACTGTAAGCTAAATAAACCTTTCCTTTCTTCATTTTGAGCATTGGGTATTTTGTCTCAGCAACAAGAAAAAAGCTACCAAGACAGTGGCACAGCTCCCAACCCACACCCACGGCGGAGTAGATGGCGCATCTCCAGGTGGGATGAAATGGAGTGTGTGACAATGGCTCCCTGCTGGGACCTGCTCTCAGCGCCTGCCTAGAGGACTAATAACAGGAAAGTCCCTTCACTTCCTGGGAAGGTGACATTCGGAAGTGTGGGACACCAGGCGAGAAGCTGCTCTGACCCCTCCCTGCCACAGCCTCTGCTCCTCTGGCTCTGTGTTTAGAGCCTTCCCGCCCCTCCAGCCCCCTGCCCTCCCTTGCACACTCCACTGCTCCTGTGGCTAAGTTGAGCTGGATGTACTGGTTTTCAGGTGGGGACGGATGCCCTCCTCTTCTGCAGAGCCTGGAGCCAGACCTTGTGGACATCCAGCCGGTGCCCTCCTCTGTTCTTACCAAAGTGGCGGGTGGTGGCCAGGTAGGCAGACTTGGGGTTGTTCATGGTCCCTGCAGGGTGGAGAAGGAGGGAGGTGAAGGCAACCATAGCTCCAGCTGAGAGGTTTGTGGGCTTGGGGTTCAGTGGTTCCAGTCCATAGCCACAGGCACCATCGCCTTGACCTGTGCTGGGCAGCTCACCCTGCCGGTAGTGTGTGGTGGGCAAAGCTGCTTGCGTGGTGGCTGGGAAGGAGAGAGGCGGGCAGGGCGGGGATCCCAGGCTGCCTAGGACCCCGTGCTCCTTTGCCCTTGCCTCCGTGGCTCACCAGCCCCTGGTCACCGTGCCTTCCACCTTGTACCTTCTGCACAACCTTGGGGTGGCCCAGACCCTGGAGGCAGTGGGGCTACCCACAGCAGTGCTGAGCACAGTGCTTCAGGGGGATGAGCTCTGAGAAAACCCAGTGAATGCACAGAACTGAGCATGGAGCTGAATGATGGTCAAAGTGAGGAGCTTTGCTTTTTGTGTTTTATTTTGCAATGGGAGGGGCTGAGCACAGGGCTTTGCTCTGCCATTGGCCCTGGTCTGTATACCCCGGCACTTTTGGTTTCATCTTGAGACAAAGTCATGCCACCCTGTCCAGGCTGGTGCCCAACTTTCCATCCTTCTGCCTCAGCTCTGTAGGAACTGGAGTCACAGACCTGTGCCACCACACCCACCTCAAACTCCATGATAGTAATTTTTACCAAACACAGCAAGAAAGACTGGGTGGTGAGTGAGTGCTCTGGACCTGGCACAAGTGGTCCCCATACCCAGGGCTTGGCCCAGGGTGTTATGGTTGATACATTGTGTCAACTTGGGGAGTCTAGAGGTTTGGCTGAGTGACTCAGCAGGAAGCCAGGGTGCTTACTTTGTACACATCCTGAGCCTATGGAAGAGGAGGGCTGGAGATTGTGTGAGAGCTACACGCCCCCTGGGTGGGGGTAGCCTGTTTATAATGTAAGGGAAGGAGAGAGGCTGCTTGCAGCCATTCCTCCCTTTTGCTCTGGTTGTTTTTGCTGTGCTCTGCTGCCATGAAGTTTGCCCTCTGCCATGTGCCAGTCTGCCTCTGAACCAGCCAAGTATGGACTGAGACCTCCACGAACTATAAGCTAAATAAACCTTTCCTTCCTTCATTTTGGGCCTTGGGTATTTTGTCTCAGCAACGAGAGAAAAGTAACCAAGACAGAGGGCCTGGCCACAGCCTGATACAGAGGGAGGGGCAACCGTGTCCCTTGTTTGTCTGAAAGAGGCAGGGCAGGGGTAAGGGGCTGCTGGGCTGTAGGGGCATCTGCTGGCTCTACCGACCCCTTCAGTAAGCAGTGGAAAGAGTGCTTGGTGGCCCTACCCACAGGGATGTTCTTGTCACCAGTGCCTGCCTGGCTGTGGGCTGACTGAGCCAGGGCATTGCTGGGCATGGCCAGTAGTCTGCACACGCGCCTCTCAGCCTGGGCAGTGCCTGGAGCGGTTGGTGTAGATGGCAGCTCTATTGTGCTAGGAGTTCAAAATACGGAAATGTCAAAATATCCAGGAAATAAAAATATAACAAACATGGACACCGCATCCGAAGGTAGGTTAGTACATGGAGAAACCACTACCTTTACCCAAGCAGTTCAGTGAGTCCAGGCTGGGTGTCTCGGACCCGGGGCCTTTGGGATGGGCATGCCTGGGCCTGATCTGGCCTATGTGATAGCTGCAGCAACCACAGCCTGGGGCCAGCTGGAGCTTGAGGTCAGGGGGCCACCAAGGCCGCCTCCCACAGGGCACCTGGGCCCCACAACCCAGACTGCTGGGGCTGCAGTAGCGTGTTCCAAGGGTCCCATCATTTTTATTGTTTTCTTTGTGGGGACTGACTTCCAGCCCCCAGAACCCTGTGAAATAATCTCTGGTGTTAAGCTCCCCCAGCACAGTGCTGTGTTAGGGCGGCCCCAGCAGACTGACAACAGGAGCAAAGAGAAAGCAGCGCACAGAGACCCTGACATGGCACAGCCTCCGTGGAAGAATCCAGAGGGAACAGAATGCAGCAGCCTAGCACCACATCAAAACTTTCAGGCATGTGCCTCAGTTGGGGCTGAAATTCCAGGTTTTCTCTCAACCATACAGGGGAAATCTCTGTCTGAACAAAAGTTTCCATGAAAGTATTTCTCACTGGCATTGCCAATGAAGTTTAGCATATTTTTTCAGATATTATTTCACAAGATCAAAAACTTAATTATTAAAATGCTTGTATGTGAAAGTCTCCTAGAAAATGAATATTGTACTGTCTTGATTTACAATTTGTCAGTAAGTTACCTTCTCATTTCAGCCGGTTTGTTCCCAACATGTAGGGTGATAATTTAGAACACAGTGTATGCTCACACAGATAGGATTAATTTTTAATGGTATTAAATATTGCATGTTTGAAAATTCTTGATTATGTTAAGTAGATGCTGATGTTTTAATGCTTTATGGGTAATTTCTTCATCCTTTAAATTATTTTATCCACATTTTGTTAAGTCTTGAAAATTTTGTTCTTCATGTGCATTATTATGTAAAGCTGAGGTTTTGACTGCTTTTCCTCAATATTTTGATTGATAATTATAGTTTTAAAAATTAAACCATAAACTTTGACAGAATATGATTGCTCCCCTATTGACTATGAAAATTGTAGGGGAAGAACAGCAATTTTTTCTTCATCGAATTCTACTTGGTCAGGGATCTGGCCAAGCTTCTCCAGGCTGGCAAGCCATGGACAGGACTTTCCAAGAACTGATACTGAGTTCACTGGCTCCTGCAAGAAGAGACACTCCATTCTACGGGGAAATGGAAGTGGGGTTTAAGGTGAACATTTCCATGTGAAGAGGGGCTGCTAATGAGGCTTTTGCTATAGAGGAAGAAAAACAACCACAGGTTTCTGGTATAAGAGATCCCTGCTTCAAAAGACAGATTTACGAGCAAAAGCAATTGGAAGTTTATGAACACGTGTTCATGGAGAGGCCCAGGGAAGGAGGAGTTCTCAAAGGCGGCTTTGTGCCCCCCTCACTGTACCTAATGTCTCAAGGCAGAGCTGGCTTTGGAGAGGGGACTAGACGGAGGAGAGGCGCTGGGTCACTAGGGTGGAGCCGAGGTCGGTGTGCAGACGGCAGGTGGAGGCTGTCAGCAAAGTTTGCTGTGGGGATTCCTCGGGCTCCGCCTCTAGGCTGTGAGGTCCAAAGCGGTCTTCTGTGTGGCCTGCCTTCCTCCCGGTGGGCAGGAGGCAGGGTGTCCCTGTCTTTGTAAGTCTGTGTCCTGACTTTAGGCCAGCAGAAGAGGCAGAGAGTTTTCTGCCTGTGCATCTTCTTGATCACTGTGGAGGGACGAATCCCGCAGGTCTCAGCTATGAACTAAGCACTATTTGCATCTAGTACTCACATTAGTAGCACTGGTGGGATCAACGTATTCTTGTTAAAATAATGCAGTTGTTTTGCTTTTAACAAGCATTGTGTGACTTTGTGTGACCTGGGTGTGCGAGTGTTCAGGTGTTGGAAGCTTCTGCAGGCGCTGCTTTCAGCCTACTTTGCCACTTCCCTGAGGACTCAGAGATGAAGGCCTGATGCTCAAAGTGTCGCCAGTAGAGGAATCCACTGTTGGTGTCTCTTTATTCTAAATTTTTTCAAATATTTTACTGATAAATTCTTAAATTATAAATATAAATATCGAGGTACTGCATTCACCATGTACCCAGGAACCCACTGTGCAAACAACACACGCAAAGTGACATTTGGAATATGTGGCAACCACTTTGGTGACAGGACCTGCTGTGTCCTCGGTGAGCAAGCATGCAGAGGCCCTTGGTGAGCTGTCCTCCAGCCTGGATGGCTGAGTTTAATTTTTAACTTGATTACTAATTATTGTACTCATTAGTGTATTTACCAATCAGAACAGAAATCATTCAGCAGCATGAGAGTCGCTGCGACCGTACCAATGACACTGGCTGCATGGGCTACAAGTGGGAGCAGATGTCTTAAGGGAAAGCCCTGAAGAAGGCCTCGATTGTAGACAGGACTCCTGGCCATGTCCCCAGGGAGGGCAGAGTCGTGGAGGTAATCAGCAATGCCAGGCAGACTGGACAGAGGCTGCAGCCCAGGCCCAGGTGCAGACCTGCACATGGTGCCTGGCAGAGCTGGGAGGTGGGGCTGTAAACAGTGGTGCACGCACATGGGGCCTCAGGCTCCTGCAAGCTATAGCTTCTCCACACTGAAAGTTGCCAGGAAAGCCGAGGACCCCACCTACAGGTGGCTGAGCCATTACCCAGGAACGGGGTCTTTCCTCTGAAAACAGCCAGCACTGCAGGCTCTTTGAAAAGTTGTTGTGGAATAAATCATATGCAAGGAAAACGCCCTGGATAAGAGGAAAAGAAAAAGCCTTTAGAGCTGCATTTCAAAACACAGGAGTAAAATATGATTCCAGGACTACTGGGAAGCTTGTGTTGCAAAGGCTGCTGCTGCTGATTGGGAAGGAGGACGCCACCAAGTCCTCTCCACTGCTCCATGTCCATTAAAGGTTTACAAAATCACTTAAGGAGACAAATACTGTGATTTGGGGAATCCAGGATGCCAGATCTCTCTAGGAGCTAAGACAGCGACTTCTCTGGACATCCATTATTTATGGGGTTTCAGACAAAGGAAAGGGGTAGCTGAGGCAAAGGAGAGCGGGACCTTGGGAAGTTTAAATCAAAGACCTCTCCAGCAGTAAATTTTGCCAATTAAGAGACCTGTTCTGTCTCTACAGTTGACATTTACAGCGGGAGCCAAACGGCTACAGAACTGGAGTGAGAGCCAGGTGTCTCACCTGTAGCTTTATGTTGCCCTTCGAGATGTCACAGTGTCACAGACTGATCTAGGCTGCAGGCACGGAAGCTGCACTTGCTGCACGCCAGCTGCTGCTCTCTGAGCGAGTCACAGAGTAAACACAGAAGCCAACTGATTACTTCTAAGTCCCACTCAGAGCCACTTCCCAGTGGTCTCCTCCAGTCATTTAAAAACCCCATCCTCAGGACACCCCAAATATCCACACCCTTCACCGGGAGAGGCAGTCTTAGGGGCAGCAGTGCATCGGGCAAAGTCCCTTCCTGGGTGGGGCTTGGCGGAGGCTTAGGGTGTTGAGAACAGTGGTGTGGGGAGGTGGGGGGAGATGTTGGAGGCTGGAGGGCATTGAGGCATGGGAAGCTCTCAGGCCTCTGAGCAAAGGAGACTGGGAAGCAGGGCTGGGGACTGTGTTCACCAGCACTGAGCAGTTGAGGTCAGGGTTTGCTAATGGGAGCAAAGGAGGATAAAGCTTTAGTGCTTCTTGGGGCCAGGAAGGAAAGCCAGAGTCCAGGGACCCCCGAGGCTCAGTGTTTGACAAGCCACAGCACTGGCCTGGATCTAGAAGGACCTTGCTGCACAAATAAGGGAGAAGCCCAGCAGCTGGAGAGCCAACTGCAGCTATCTCGCCAGTGCAGAGATGCCAGCCCTCAGTGTGAATTTACGTGATTTTCAAAGCATCAGGTTCCCTGGAGACCTGGCAAAGAAGAGGAAAGTCCTTGTGGAGAAGGAATGTTGTCCCAGACCTACATGTCTGCAGACACCTTTCCAGACAATGCTTGGCACACAGTAAAAAATGACTAGACAGGAGATGAGCTAGGGCTCTGGAAGGGACGGAATCATAGGCCACAGGATCAAAGCCTGATCAGCCCCAAAGGGGTGCAGATTACCTGAACTGAATTTTCCTTTGGTGGTAACTTACTGTCCTAGTGAGAGTGTAATTACACCAGTGAAAGGGAATAATTTATATAAAATATAAAGCACAAACCTCAGAGCCAGAAAGAAATATACCAGTACTTTGTTGGCAGTGTCTGAACGGCAAAGTATGCAGTTCATCATTTTTATTTTTGAATTTTCTAACTTTTCTTTAATGATCATTTATCCTGGAAGAAATACTTCATGTTCCAGGACCGCCTGGTCCAGGAGGTGAGAATAGCCCCATGGTGCCTTGAGAGAAGAGGCAGACAGACCCAGGACTACATGGCACCCTCGATGGGGGACCTACCCACAGGTGTAGGTGCTGGGGCCCTGCAATTTGGGTCAGAAAGACCCGGTGGGGACAGAAGTGTCTTCATGTGGCCAGAACAGTTGTGGTTTATTATTTCAAGCTGCTGTCTGAGGCCAGGCCCAGTCCCACTGGATGATTTTCCTGTCCACATGTCCACTACATGTGGACACGCATGTGAATCATTGCGTGCCTAAGAGTGCAAGTGAGCAGACGCTGGGCCTAGCCAGGAATCTCCTGGTCCAGGGCTCTGCTGGTCCAGGGCTCTGGTGTTGCTGACTTCAAACCTTTAGGTTCTAAACAAGAAGCCCAAGCGTGAAATTCGCACTTTACCCACTCTGGGCTCTGGTTCTGTCTCCTAAAAGGGCGGGGTTTCCAAGCTGGAAGTGCAGACCTCTCCGGGTCCTGCAGGATTGCGCTCCGGGCTGGTGCGGGACAGAGGTGCGGGTCGGACCCAGGCGGCCAGGGATCCATAGCTGTCCGGACGGGTCACCTAGAGCTGGAGTTCAGTCTGGAGAAATCTGAGCGGTTTCTTGGACCATTAGGAAGCCAAGCGAGCCTCCTGGACCGGCGCCTGGGAGCACAAGGAGGCTGAGGCCTGGCCAGGGGCCAGGGCGCAGTGACGATGACGCGGGGTGCATGCACGTGCGGGTGCATGCAGGTGAGGGTACAGGTGCGCGGTGCGGGGTGCACGGCGTCCGCCGGGCTGCCGCCTGGGACCGCCCCCTCCCGCCCCGCAGTCCCCGCCCGTGGGGCGGGACCGGGCGGGACACAGCGGGGCGGGGCGGGCGGGGTGGCCGCGCAGCAGGTGGAGCGACTACGCAGGGCGGAGAGGCGCCCGTCTGGGCCGCAGGGCTGGGGACCTGGGCGCGCGCTGCGCGGGAGGCGCAGGCCCCCTCGTCGCCAGTCCCGCGCCATGGCCTTCACCTTCGCCGCCTTTTGCTACATGCTGGCCCTCGTGCTGTGCGCCGCGCTCATCTTCTTTGCTATCTGGCACGTGAGTAGCCCCAGGTCTCCCGCGCTCGCCGGGTCTGGCCGGCCGTCCCGGGCCCGGGGCGCTGTGCCCTCCGCCCCCGACCGTCAGGTGCCGAGGACCGTGGGAGGCGCGGGCGTCCACGCGCGGGCTAGCGCAGGCACAGCTGGCTCGGAGCGGAAGCAGAGCTGGGGGGACGTGGGGAGGACGGGCGCAGGGGCAGCGCGGGTCGAAGGCAGGGCGAGGGCGGGACAGCCCCGCTCTGCTCGTGGCCCCTGGGACTGACAGCCGGCTGGAGGTCCAGGGCAGCGTGGGCGCTGGAAGAGGGCGCGGGCGCGGGCTCTGAGGGGCCGGTCTCACACACTCGGGGAGCTTGGCAGGAGAAGCCACGGCCGGGGGGAGCTGAGGGGCGGCGTGCCAGGTGCCGCCTCTGCCGGACCAGCCCTGCCTTTCCGCGGTGGCCGGGAGGGATCCTGAGCCTGGGGCGAAGGGACGCCTTCTCTCAGGGCCGTAGGCAGTGGAAGCACCCGAACCTGAGCCCCAGGGCGCCTGGCTGGGTGAGCGCTTGCACTGAGTAGCGTTTGTGGAGTAAGAGGGTTTGTCTTAAAATAGAGCTCAGCAGCTCAGGTACAGGCTCTGTGACGGGGGTGGAGGAAGTGGGTGGTGAGGAGGCAGGGCAGTCTCTGACAGTCGCGGTCCCCCACCCCAGGCTCTGCAGTGCGAGCGGTGACCCGGTGCTCCCTGCTTCCTAAGCTGAGATGAAGCAGCTGATCTAGGGGCCGGGACAGCCTAGGGTCAGGGCTGGAAGGCTTGTGCCCCTCAGCTGCCCAGGGGTGTTGTGCTCTGTCCTCTGCCACCCAGGGAAGCCAGTCCAGGCTGTGTGGAGAAGCAAGCCTTGAAGTGGGCCACTGTGAAGGAAAAGTGGAACTCTACTCGCCCAGGACTGCGAGGGATGCGGGTAGACCGTGCTAAACGGTTCCCAAACCTCTGCGGCTGTGTTTTAAAGGAACTTTCTCAGCCTCCCTGGGTTTGAGTGCTGTTCGCAGTGTTGAAGGCTGTTGGGGGAGGGGTCACGGAGCTCCGGGTACCCTGTGACTCGGGTCTCCAAGGCAGCCCTGAGCAGGCAAGTCCTGGAGGGATCGTCTTCCTCCCCGCAGGGGAGATAATCCATAATTCAAGAGCAGGTTAACTGAGTGGGTGGCTGGGGCAGCTAAGTGGCTGAGTGACACGGGAGAGGCAGCGAGATAAGAGATCCGTGCCCCTCGTCCTCAGACTGGGCAGCCAGCCTCGGTCAGGTCCCAGCCGGCAAGATTCCTGTTCATTGTCCTGAAGTGCGCTTGTGTTCTTTGAATTTAGGTCACAGAGTAGTTCCCGAGCTTAGCCCTACTTCCCTCGTCCACTCCTCACTCCTTGCTCAGAAGCAGCCCAGACCCACGACACCAATTTGCTTCCTGAGTGTTGAGGGGGAAATTGCAGTCAGATGGATTTCAGGGTGCACGTGTGTGTGGGTGTTGGTTACATGGTGGTAATTATCTCAACCAAGATGTAGGAGAGCTGTTCCGTGTCAGACCTGTCCATCTCTTCGTGGCTTCCGTATTCTGAGCCTGTTGGGCGGTCAGGACAGACACATTCACGCCCGGAACATATGTTGGGCCCCTGGGTGTAGTCGTCCTCCCGCCTGCCCTACCACACTCAGGCACTCACTGGCCACTTGTCCGACCTGCTCTGCAGGAAGAGTGGAAGTTGCTGTTAGTTAGCATCTGTGGGGCCAGGCTCTGCCCGGCCCCACAGAGGGACTCCCAGGGGCTCCTCCAGGCCACCTCCTCCTTCCTCCCTCAAGGCTTAGCAGCGAGGAAGGATGTGGCCAGCCATGAACACATTTACTGTAAGTCCCATTTTTTTACATTGGAAATTTATCTGTCTTTGTTTTCGAATGAACTTATTTGAAATCATAAACCATCTTTGAGTACGTTTGTCACATTCGGAAGGAGCAGAATAGCGCTGCTTCTCCCCAGTGGCTCTGCATACTATCAGGTACCGGTCTCTTACCTCCAGGCAGCGCTTTGGTCCTCACAACTGATATTTTGGGGAGGAGGATGTTATGGATCAGAGAGGCTGTAAAACATAGCCATATCAGCACAGCGCCTGCTGCTCATGCCCAAGCCCCTCTTCCAGCAGCAGTCACGGTCTCTGGATTCCAGGATGCTGATGAGAGTACTTGTCTGTGTGTTTAAGTGTTGGAATTTTTTGTTGGCGTTATAAGAACAATGAGACTGGAAACACTGTATATTCTTTTTTAAAAGAAGAATTTCTGTTTCTTTTCTTTTTTTTTTAAAATGTAGGCTTCTGTTTATAAAATGATGCAGGTTCATTGCTATTTTTTTGAAATTACAATGATACATAATGAAACAAAATCACCCTAATCTTACCTTTCAGAGAGGACTGGGTGCTGGGAGTGTATTTTACAGCACTAAGCATGGGTGTGTACAAGGAGTGTGCCACAGGGCTCTCAGACTCAGATGCGAGGAAAACCTGATGGCAGCTCCTGTGAGGGAGCATCGTCCACTCTGCTGGGGGCCAGTGGCCGCTGGCGTGGAGGCTGGCCCATCCCACGTCCTTCTGTCTCCTTGCAAGCGTGGACAAGGTGGCCCTTCGGAAGATCAGACTTAGGCTGCTCATATCTGAGGTTTGGGGTTCTCAGGTTTTGAGATCTAGAGTCACTGAGTTTTGACAATTTACAAATGGAATCAGTCTCCAGTTAGAGATTTGCCATTCATCTCCTCTTGAAATTACCTTGAGCAGTGGCATTTGCCCCTGGGTCATCTGAATACTGACGAGTCTGTCTCCACAGAGGGGTGGTTCTGCCAGGCGAAGTCTAAGTGGCTCAGCCTTTCAGTCAGTTCTTGTCGGGTTTGGGTGCTGGGGCCCTGGGGAGCACTCGGGTTCTCAGGGTGCCCCCGGGAAGACCAGTGTTGGGTTTGGGCTGATAGGAGTATGCTTTGGAGAAGCTCTCTGGCCACTGGGTGGGAGACCTGAGCCTTTGCAGGCCTTCCCTGGTCCTCAGTATTCATGCTCTCACTCCTGCGGCTCCCCCCCTCCGTGCTTGGGTGACCGCAGCTCTGCTTGCCTGCCCTTGGCTCCTCCCTTGGGCTCCCATTGCCACTGGGCGAAGGATGCTGCAAGGGGTGGGGGCAGGGCTCTTCCTGCCTGCAGTGTCTCCTGGGCCTGGTCAGGTGCTAGATGAGATGGTGCTTGGTCAGTGCTCATGCTCTGGCATGGTGCATCTCTGGCCGACGGGAGCTCGTGTCTGCTCTGGCCTTACTGGTGTCTTGGGCACCATTCCCCGGGTGGCCTGGGCACAGATCTTCCCCTGCACCTGGCACTTTGAAACCTTGACACTGCATCTGCCACAGAGGAGTCTGGGCCTCCACGCTGAAGGTGTCAGGGCGAGTTGTCCGCTGGGCCTACCTGCACAGCGTCTCCTCTGGGACCCGTGTCCTTGCTGGCATCCAGGTGCTGTCCGCACCACTGCCACTAGGGGCTCCTGAGGGAGGAGGGAGGTGCAGAGTTCAAGGACCTGTTTGGTGCCACACAGCCTGGCTTTAAGGTCTCAGTTGGACAACGTGATGCTGGGTGTGGGCAGCTTTTCCCTGATGTGTGGGGAGGGGATTCTGTGGCTCTGGCCAGGCACTTGGAGCCCTGTGCCCACCTGGGAGCCATGCCTGGCACCGCCTTCTTCCTCATCCGTAGCCCACAGGGCTCTGCACCTTCTACTGTGGCCTCGCTTTCCCCAAGGTCTGCAGGTCACTTCCTTGGGCTCCGTTCTCATGGGGTTGCACTGTCCTTAGGGGGTGCCTGCTGCCCTTCCGGCCACAGCACTGGCTCCAGTGTGCCAGTTTTGTCAGAGCATCCTGGCCCCTCTGTGTTGTCCTCCAGGGTCAGCATTGTGGCCCTGGGCTCTACAGCCCTGGTCCCTGACACACCCTGACCTAGCTGTCCTGTGAGCCCAGTGCCCTGTGCTCTGCTGTTGGCCCCACGTGCATAGGCTGCGCACAGAGCTGACCCCGCCCTGGCCCTCTGCAGCCTGCCGCTTCCCTGGGTCAGCCAGCTCTCTGTCACTGTGTTGGAGTGCCCAAGTGGAATCTTGCAGGGAAAGGTCCCCTTGGGCTCACAGTTCCAAGGGTTCTGAGGATACAGCGGCCCCAGGTCTCTGGTGTGGCACATGGTGTTGGGGGCATGTAGCAGACAAACAGAGAAAGCGGAGGGGACCAGAGCCCACAGCCCCTGTGCGGCCGTGCCCCAGTGACCTCTGTGAGGTCCCCCCAGCCCTCACCAGTACACCCTGGGGACGCCGACCTCAGCTCCCACCACCCCTGCCCCTCTTCTTCAGGCCTCTGGCTCAGTCCGGCCCGCACTCCTCAGAGCACGGTGACCCCTCACCTGGCCTCAGTCGCAGACCTTCCCACAGCTGTGCAGAGCAGCCTTGGGGCAGTCTGCATGCCATTGCCACACAGAGATGTTCTGCTCTGTCCCTGCAGGACCAGGCCCACTGCCTCCCTGTCTGTGCCACTGGTGGCCTTCACCTGCGCTGTCTTCCCCAGTGGTCCTGCCCCAGGCCAGGTCCTCTGGGAAGCCTGGTTCCTGTCTCTGTCCCCTGGTTTGCCTCTGTGGCGGCCCTTTCCCCCATGTGGGATGTGTGAGCCCACGAGCTCAGTGGCTACAGGATCAATAAATCAGGCCTGTGCTGGTTTCCTTTGGCCAGCCCAAGCTCAGCACGTGGTCCCCCAGCAGTTTCCTAGACCTTCCAGGTGACAGCAGTCCCCAAGCAGTGGCTCCAGTGGGAGGCTGGCTGGGTGTGGTGTCTGGAGCAGGGTCAGCTCTGCTGGTGGAGGCCGGCTGGGTTCAGCAGGTGTTTAGAGACACCTGTCACCTGGAAGTGTGGACAGGGTCTCCCTGGCATCTGAAGGTTGCCTTTGTGCTGCAAGATCACGGTCTTCCCGTACCCTCCCATTATGAATGGTGTGCTATGGCTCAAGTGAGGCCAACACCGGCCTCCCACCCATGCTTGTGGCTAACAGGGCTTCTGAGCCACTTCCCTTCTGTGCCAGGTGTCCCAGAGGAGCAGCTGGGAGTGGTTGATTGGCACTGCTCTGTGGCCTGGCCATGCCCACACCAATGTCTATGTCCCTGCACGGCCCTGAGGCTGCCTTCCTGCTGTGGCCCTCAGGTCTGGTTAACTCCCCAAAGGTCACTCCCAAGCCAAGTGCACAGTTAAATCCCAGTGTGGAAATCAGTGATGAGGCAGAGAATGTTTTTACTTTGGCATAGAAAGACAAAACATGAGACTTTCTGCATATGCTAAGTCAAAGCCAAAATCCCAGACTCTAAAAGGTACCTAACCAGCAGCAGGTGGACAGACACTCGAGGCCACCAGCATCCTGGGTGCTCGGTGTAGGTCCTCACCCTGGAACTTTGAGGACCTGCCAGAAGCCCTGCTGCAAAAAGAGGTCTGTCTGCCTGACCAGCTGGGCACAGAGGCCAGGAGCCTGTGTACCCATGGCTTCCCAGCACAACCTCAGCTCCCTGCCTGGCCCTGGCACCAAGGAGACTGCGGTGCCCCTTGCAGGTTATATCCTCATGTACTCTGGGATCTCCTTGCACAGCACAACTCCCTGCACACCAGCACCCCTTCCCTTGGCCCCCAGGGTTCAGTTGTGTGACACATGTGGTCATTTGTGCCTGTATGGTAGCCACACTCCCTCATACCCCCACACACATGGCCTGACACACACAGCCACGCCACTGTGGCAAAATGCACATGAGGTGGTCCTCCCTACCTCAGCCATCTCTAAGTGGATGTTTCGGTGGTGTGAAGTACATCACAGGTTGTACGACTGGCACCATCATTCGCCTCAGGACTTTCCCTCGTCCCGTGCTAAGACTCTGCTCATTAACTGTCGGGCCTCTGCCCGCACCCTGCCTGCTGCCAGCTATAGGAACCAGCTGCTCTGGGAGCCCTGCTGGGCAAGACTGTCAGCGTTCCTCCCTCTGCCTGGCTTGTCCTCAGTGAGAGGGCCTCCAGGGTCCCTGTGTTGCAGCAGGCGCCGAGTCGTTCCTTCCAGGCTGAGTGCTGGCTGCTCCTGGAGGACGGCCGCCTCCGCAGGGCAGGGCTGCTCAAGCCCCACTGGTGTGCCCGAGACTGGCACAGGTCAGAGGTGCGGTGGGGACACTGCCCTGAATGTGGGCGGCACCGTCCCGGGGTCAGGCCCAGATGGGACGAGAAGAAGAGTGGGCGCTGGTGCTGGTGAGCCTTGTGCCCGTGGCCGTGATGTCAGCCGGGGTAATGGGTGGAAACTGGCAGATGGAGGGGTGGGTGAGAGCACGGGGACGAGGATGGGGGGTGGGGAAGCAGGAGCAGACTCACACCATCCGATTACTGGGGCGGGCTCTCCTCTGGCAGAGAAGCGTCCCAGCCTTTCTTACCCAAAGCAGACTGGATGGAGAAGGAGGTAGCAAAACGCCAAGTGTACCACAGCCCCTGCGTGGCGAGGGAGTAGAGCAGGTGTCTGGGGGCTCGCGGAGCAGCTCTCCGGGGGCTGCCAGGCCTTCATCCTTGGCCTGGGCTGCCACCGCCCTGTCCTACGGTTTCCAGCTCCTGGGACTGAGCAGCTGCTGGTTCTGAGTTCTCTGGCCTGCATCCCACCTCCAGCTTGTCGTCCAGCCCACAAACCTCTCTGCCAGCACAGCCCAGCCCCTGCTTCTGCTGCCCAGAGGCTCCGTCAGGCACATGGTGTGGCTGCCTCTTCTACTCCCGTGAGCAGGGACACATTCCTGTCCGAGTGCTGCTTCTGGTCCTTCGTGTGGGTGCTCGGGAGTTGGGAGCAGGACAGCGCTGGCCCTTGCCTGATCTCTGTGGCTCCTCCGAGCCTAGGAGCAGCATCTCTCTCAGTCCTCAGCACCCCCGTGTGGGGGCCACCGTATTTCTTTTGGATGTCCCGGACACCCAGGCTAACGTATCTGTGTGTGTCCCGCTGTCTCCTAAGTGAGTAACACAGTTTCAGAATCTCTCAGTCTCAGCGTTAGGTTCAGGTCATCAGAAGTCATAAGTGGTCCTTAAAGGAGGGGGTTACCAACAGTGACTCTTGGAGGTCACCAGGGGCTGCAGCATGTTGTGATGCCACCCACCCTCCCCAGGGGCTGGCAGGAAGGGCGGCGGTGCTTTTGCAGCTGAGGGCCAAGGTGCATGCCTGTTAGCCGGGACAGATGTGTTGCCAGGCATCATGGTCCTCCCTCACCCTTCGGCTCTCAGGTCAGCATGGGGTCCTGCTGCCTGCATGGGTGCTGGGGGCGCAGAGATGTGGACAGCTCACTTTTGCTCTTGCTGTGGAGTCAGAACTGTGGGCTTCTGCCTCACAGGGCACACTTGGGAGGGTGATTTCGTCGTTGAGTTTCCTTCAGCTGCCTTATGTCACGAAGGTGGTTTCTGTAAAAACTGACCAGATTCACAGCAAGGTAACGTCCTCTCCCTCTCTCCGTGTCTCTGTCTCCGCCTTTCTCCCTCTCCCTCTGTCTCTCTCTGTCTGTGTTCGTCTCTGTGTTTCTCTCTGTCTGCCTCTCCTTTGTTCTGTGCTCTGAGCCCCCTGGCTGGGCTGGGCACTCTGTCTCGCGGGGCGGAGCCTGCTGTCCCCGTTCACCTAACGAGTGTGGGGTGGCAACTCCGGTGCACCTCGTCAGCCCACACTTCGAATGATACCCGGTGAGCCACACGACTTGGCTACCCACAGGCCCTGCCACGGGTTCTACCATCTGCACGAATCAGTCCTTTCCAGCCAGAGTGGAGCTGTGGCACTGTGAGGCACGAGGTCCACGCTCAGGGCCTGGGTCTGCTTGGGAGCGCGCTCTCTGCCCACTGCAGAACGGCCTTCTCCTTCCCCTGCCAGCTGCCCGTTTATGTTCCTCCAGGTGGCTCATTTCCTTTCCTGTGGGGTGGAGTGGCACCCAGGGCTTGGCTCCTGCATGCCGGGTGCGCTGGGTCTGGGAGGAAGCTGTTCCCAGCACAAGGGCGCCGTCCCCTCTCTGTGTCCCCCACCCTGCCTATGCACACTGGTGGAGGGCTCGTGGGGTGCCTCGTGGCACCTAGCCTGCTGTGGCTGTGGGGCTGCCACCACCCCACCTCCGCAGCGTCTACACCACAGGCTGACATTTCCAGAGCTTCAGTCTTAGGTATCTTTGCTGTTTTGTGTTCACATGGTCCATTTAGACTGTGGGATCCAGTTTTCCTGCTGGGGAAAATGCAGGGGAGGAAGGCAGTCTTGGCAATAACTTCTTTTTTTCTTTATTGGAAACTGATTCATGAACTCTAAAAAAAGAGTTGACAGCAACATAGCCAGCTAGCAGTGGCAGCCCAGATGGCCCCTGTAGAATGGAGACATTTGTATCCTGGATAAAACACATTTAAATGTGTCCTGTGCGCCCTATTGGAATAAGGGACTAGCAACTGCACTGGGTCTGTGGATTTGGAAGTAGTGGACTGATGAGCTGTGGCCTGGTGTGACAGGATGCAGAAAAAGCACGAGGTACAGGGGACAGGAGTCTTGTGGGGAGATGGCTTTCCAGCTCACCCTGCACAGGGAGGGCACAGCTGGCACCCTCAAGCGTGTCACCGGCTTTTGCGTCTACCCTGCAGCTCACCAGTGCTCCTGGCTCCAAGCTCTGTCCAGAACAGTCCTGCCCCCAAGCCTGCCATGTCTGTGTGGCCCATGGGAAGTGACCCAGGCCACATTTGCTGGTGAACCCACAACTGCCTGCATCTTTGTAGACTTTCACTACTCTTCATTGTCACAGGTGGGTGCGGTGGATGTCCTCCCAGGACTGGGGTCTGAGCGGCTGTGGCAGTGAGCAGGCAGCAGACCCATATGATCCATGAGAGAATTTGTTGGGCAGGGGCCGCTGCCCCCGGGAGCACGTGAAATCATCAGCCAGATGCACAGTGCTGAGGCCGCTCATCACCACTGCACTGTGGCTGGTCCTGTGCTGATCGCTCTTGGAGTGTGGCAAGGAATTGGGCTGAGGCCGTAGGGGCATAGTCCCGACTGGAGAGGAGTTTGAGCAGTGCTGATATCCTTTCCTCTCATGTCTAGCAGTTTTAGAACCAAAAACCATGCCCTCGAAAGGCAGTGGTGGGGCTGGTGCTGTGCCGAGGGTGTCTCGGTGGGCTTTTCAGTGGCCTTGGCGATCCTCGGGTCTCTCCAACACCTGGGTCTTCTGTCTGAGATGGAAGAGCTGGTGAAGCTGCTGCTCAGGTCATTCAGGCTGTGTCTACTTCCCTGCCATGCCCCCGGCCTGATGAGCTCCGTTCACGCTCAAGCCAGGGTGCTGAGTAGGTAGTGCATCAGCCCAGGTTCTTGGGACCAGGGCAGCCACCTGGACCTGGAGAAAGCTGCCTCCCTCCTGGCTCTCCCTCCCCCTGCTTCCTACCGAAAGCTCCCCTCTGCTAAGCCCCACTGCCCACCCTCCCTGCCAACACAGATGTAGCATGAGGCCAGGTCGAGCCTCCTGTGCATGCTGGGTGTCGGTCACTGTGTCCCGTGATGGGCCGGAGACTGAATACCAGCTCTTCCTTCCTCCGTGCAACTCCCCGACTCCACACAGCCCAGGGCTTGGCCCGGGCTCTTGCTGCACGAATCGGGGATGGGACCCCGTGGGACCCGCTGTTAAATGAGGTCCTCTTCCCCACCCTGGGAGAGCAGCAGGGGCCCCAGGAAGGGCGCCGTGCCCAGGGGACCCAGCCAGAAGGTGGGTGCCGGCTCCACAGCCTCTTCTAGGGCTGAGTGCGTGGGGCTGCGGGGCCCCGACCCATCGTGGGTGCTGCTGTCATGGGTGTGAAGCCTGTGCCATGCCAGTCCTGGGTGTCAGCGGCCTGTGCATGGCACAGTTTGGGTTCTGCTGGGAGCCAGGGCCCCTCTTCCTCCTGCGTTTTCCATTCTTACACCCAGAACTCAAGGGCAACCTTTGTGCAAGAAAGGAAATCAGCGCTCCCTGTGGTGAGCTGGCGAAGCAGGCTCCGCCCCTGGCAGTGGCTATGGCCACTCCCCAGGGCTGGCCTAGACCCCCGGCTGGACAACCTCATTTTCTCCTCATTTGCCTAATGCCAAAGGGAGGGGCCAAATGCGTCACCCCACAGGCCCAGAGTCCCACCCGGAGCCGTCAGAGGCTGCCTTCTCAATTGGAAGGGGGCGTCCTAGAGCCCAGAGGAGACGACTAGCTGAGGCCACACAGCCTCACAGCAGTTGGGCTCAGGCCAGGGTCCCCTCCAGCCCAGGGGCTTCCGTGGGGCACACGTGCGCCTGCCAGGTCTGCAGCTTTGCCTCCCCCGCCTCGCTGTGGGTTTTGTGATGCTGAATTGTTTCCTAGAGGCTAAAGGCAGCTGCTGAATTTGGCAGAAAGGCACACGTGCGGCACTCACTGGCCTAAATTCGCAGCGCAGCGTAGCTCTGCGCAAGGGCGGCAGGGGTTCTTAGATGTTCGCTGTGTCTGTCCATCTGCCTTTCTGGCTGTTTACTGTCTGTCTACCCCACTGTCTGTCAGTTGTCTGTCCTTCGTCCATCCGTCTACCCATCATCATCTTCTGGTCGTTTGGGGGTGCCCCTCCCTGGCCAGCTGCTTCTGCTGAGCCTCCTGGTGCCAGCAGCCCTTCACTCTGCACCTGGGCCTCCGTGTCTGGGCTCTGCAGCCCCCGGCCTTGCCCTTGCCCCTGCCCCAGCCGCCTGCTCAGTGTTGAAAGGAGGGTGTCAGGTGCTGGGTCCACTGCGGGCTCCTCGCCTGTGCTTGAGTTGGCATTGGGAAGCTTCCAAAGGGACTGGCTGGTGTTGCTGAGGGTCCGTGGAATGAGAATCTCTCCCCAGAAACTCACTCTCTGTGGCCAGGGTTCCCATTGCCACCCTCAAGGTGGCAGAGCGCCTGAGGCCTGAGGTGACCTGGTTCTGTGAATGAGCCAGTGTCCGCCAGTACTGCCCAGGTTGCCTTACTCTGCATGCTGTTGTTTCCATCAGGTGAGTGCGACCCCGGGACTCTGCCATTTTCAGTGGAGGTAGGACGAAGAGGCTGCGACCCACGCCTGCCCAGTGGGCTCACGCCATGTCCCTCCCCATGCCCCTCGGGTCCAGCTTTCGTTTGCAAGTGCTGCCCTCGTTCCCCACTGGCGAGAGTTGGACCTCACAGTTGTCCTCCCCCCCCGCCCCCCTGTTTCCCTATCCAGAACCACCCAGGGCCTCGAAAGAGTCGGGCGCCACCAGCCCTGCAACTGTGGGAGGGTTGGCCAGGGGCGGGTGCTTTCAGAGCACAGGTTTTGGGCACAGCTCTGTTTGAGAAGCAGCACAGCACCAGGGGCTGCTGTGACCCCGGGCCCTTGGTGGGAAAGACAGAGGCCTGGCGGCCCCAGGGTCTCTTCTGCTCCAGGCTCTTCTTCCTGCTGCAGCTCTGAGGTGGTGCCTGGGAGCAGGGTGCGGTCTGGGATGGCAAAGGTGGGCCACAGCCACTGGTAGGGGTGTCCCTGTGGCCAAGGCTGTGGCAGGTTTTAACCCCAAATGAAGCACTGCAGTGGGCTGGATCCCCGAGGAGGAAGCAAATCGCAGGTTTCATCAGAGCCTGCACTGCGCCGTGGAAGCTGCAGATCAGGGCTGGGCAGTGGCAGGAGGGAGGACGGAGTTGCAGAGGGCCCAGCTTTGGAAGCCGCATTCCTTTGGGCGCTGGCCACAGTGGCAGGCAGGGCTCAGGAGGGGCTGCCATGGTTTCTGTGCTGGACTGTGAAGCCGAGGTTTCAGAGAGCCAGAAGGAAACTGGATCTGGCCTTGGTGACGGGGGAAGTGACCAAGCTGGCTAGGAGTTCCCCGGTCTGGACATGGTGGGGATGTGGGCAGGCAGGGCAGGCTCTCTGTGAGGGTTCCTTCACTCCAGGCGCTGCTGTTCTTCAGCCCTTGCTGAGCACAGACGTTGGGGAGGTGGGGTAGGATTTGTAGCTGGGAACTGTGCCGCGTTGGAGATGCAGGCATACGGCCTCTGGTTGGTCTTGGCCCAGCAACTTCCCCCACCAGTGTTTGGAAGGAGATCTGGCTTCAGGGTCGGCATCTAGCCCCAAGAATCCTGTCATCCTGTGGTGCACAGGGACCCTGCCCTCAGGAGCCAGGGCCGCCAAACTGCAGGCAGACAGTGCACTTCCTTCCAGCAAAATGCCCTCTAGGGAGAAAAGGGAAGATCCAAGGTTCTGATTTGTGCCCGTCTGAACAGGTGAGCAGTGGCGAGTCCCTGGGCCTAGAGCTTCTTCCTTCCGGTTCCCAGCCAGAGCTGCTGGTTCCCCTATTTACGGTACTCTCTAGCTGCCCAATCGTGGAAAGCTGAATCCTGGTCCCTAAAGCATCCATGTCCTAGTCCCTGAACCAGTGAGCTGCAGTGTGGCTCAGTTCGGGGTCTTGGGCGGGGATTACCCTGTGATATCTGCATGGAGCTGGGGTGGCCGTGAGGGTCTTCCTTGGACCAAGGGCAGCGGGCACATCCAGGTCACATAGCAGCCTGAGTGGAGGCTGAGGGGACCCAGTCGAGGGAGCCTCTAGGAGAGAAGATGAGAGGTTGGTTTCCCTCCGTGGCCTTGCGTGGGAAACACTCGGACCCCTGCCTCTTGGCCGTTCTAGGCCTTTGTACTCCAGCCTCCAGAGCTTCAGGACAATGTGTTTGTGTCACTTTAGCCACTGAATTTTAACAATTACAACAGCCACAGGAATCGTGCACTACAGTGTAGATTTGCTCCCTACACAGAGCCTATTAGGTAATAGCTGCTCAATTGAATTTATTGGACGAGCGTTGAATCCCAAGGCTGGGTTCACAGCAGGGCCTGTTGAAATCCAGGTGGCTTCATTTGGATCTGGGAACTTTGCCCAAACAGAGAAACTCCACTGGCGCCTCCCCTTCTTGGTTGCAAATTGATTGACTTTCCATTGTGTCCCAGTGTGGTATCTCCCTAGCTGCACTCACGCGGAGAGGCCTGACTTAGTCTCTGCGTCTGGTGTGCACGGTCCCTCATGGTAAACCCGAGCTGAGAGAATGCTTACAAGTTTAAGGGGCTAGGAGGTGTGACAGCAGAGTGTGACCATTGCGCGGTAGAACCCTAGCGCTCTTTGGAACAGTAGAACATGAGCAGGTGCAGGTGTGGCGCGTTCACGAACACATAGAACTCCCAAACAGCCGATTGGAATTTTGAGGCAGTGCTTTTATTGGCTGAGCTCAGCAGCCCCAGCATCAACCCGTTTCAGAGTTGAGCTGAGACCCCGAGCTGGATTTACAGAGGGCTTGTAAAGGTAAAAGCCGCAAACTTGATGATTTGTTCACGTCAATGCGTTGTTAGGTGTCTTTTGAAATGGGTCAACTGTTTCTCAAGGAACATTTCCTCGTTCTGATTTGTTTGTTTTGACTACCTGTCCTTATATGGTTGCCTTGGGCAGCAGGGGTGAGTGTTGGGTTAAGCATGGAGTGTGTACAGTCAAGGCTACAGCTTCAGGCCATAGCACAGGTAGCTCCTGCTGCCCCAGGATGGGCAGGACGGATGCAGCTCCCTGCAAGAGGGCTCTCCTTGGGCTCGGAGGTGGTGAGTTGGTGGTAGCAGCAGGGCTCTGCTTTGCACACAGCCCAAGTGTCCTATAGGTGACTGTTGCCCCACACCGGGCTTAAGGCCAAGGCTGCACCTGTGGTCAAGGTGCCCAGAAGAACTCTTGCAGGGCGCAAGGAGTCCTGCAAGATACCAAGTCATGTGGGCCCTGCCCTCGTGCCTGAGTAGCTCTTCCCAGCCGGTAGACGTTTCCCAGATTCCGGCCCTGCAGGGAGGCCCAGTGGGCACTGCCAGGAGGCTGCTGAAGGAGCCAGCATGAGCTTAGTACTCTTGGCAAGGCCTCTGGGGCCAGCGTGGAAGTGCACACAAATCAGTGTGCAAACACAAGCCCAGAGAGGCCTGGCTGCCTCTGCTGGTGGGGTCTGGCTCTGTGCAGCTCTGGGGCTCAATGTGGTGTGTAGGGGACAGAGCTGGGAGGGGCTCCTGTCTGGAACAGGAGCAGCCAGCAGAGTTCCCTGGCAGCTCAGCGAGCTGCTCATACTGCAGAGGCTTCGTAGACTCACTGGAAGGAGGGTGGGAAGATCGTGACTAAAAAGACCCCTCTGTGCCCTCAGGAGCCCCTGAAGGTGATGCTGGGTGCAGGCAGGCACCTCCAGGCCCCTGTTGAGAGCCCAAGAAAGGAGACAGCAGCAGACCCAGGGTCCTGGGCAGACCCTGGCGGGATGGGGCCGTGTGTAGCAAGCCCGCGGGGCGGGGGGGCTCAGTGTCTGCAGGAGGTGGAGTGAGGCAAGGGGCAACTAGGAGAGGGTGGGGAGGGCAACCTGGTAAGACCATGAGCACAAGCACTGGGCAGCTGCCCCGTGCAGTGCTTCATCGGCTGAAGTGGTGCATCTGGCGTGACAGCAAGTTAGAGCAGGGAATTGAAAAGCATTAACTGTGCAGCAGCTCTGGGAGTACATTCTCCATCCTGTGACTACCGTGAGCTAAAGACGAAGCCCCTCGGGGTGGGGCAGGGATGCCACGTGCACGTGGATCCTGCCTCTCGGACTGGCTGACCGCAGCTCACGTCGCCACTCCGCACTCCCTGAGCACAACCCACAGGGGGACTGTAAGAAACTGCAGCACAGTTTCCTCTTCCTTACCTCCACTTTTAGGAAGCGGTTTATTTTGCTTCTCTGATTCCTCCAGCCATGGGCTCCGCCTCTACGTCCACACTGTCCTGCCTCCTCTGAGCTATCGGCGCCCGAGGGCTGGTGTCCTGCCTTTGAGTGCTTTTCATGTTTCGGTGATCACAGGCACACATGGGCCTTCCTAGGGTGTGTCTTGTTTGTGATTTTAGGTTTTCCACATCATTCTTTGCTTACTGAAATTTGGCTCCGGGAGTCTCTCTGAGTTAACTGGCTTAGATTTAACTCAGGGCTGCATAATACTCCCTAATGCAAGCAAATTGCTCTTTATTTAATCTTATGGTTGTTGTCGGGATCTGTGTTTTTCCCATTTTTTGCCACCTCAGTCAAGGTTTTCAGGACTATCCTCCCCTAGTGATGCCTTCAGCTCAGTGGGCTAGAGCCTCCAATGGGGTTTCTGGGGAGTGTACATCTAACTTTCCTCTTTCTCCCCTCCATCCTTTTTTCTGTCTCTCTTCCCCCTCCCCTCTTCCCTTCCTCCTCCTCCTCCTTGCCAAAGATGGCCTTGAACTCATGACCCTCCCCACTCAGGCTTCTGGATGCTGACTGGACCTGGGCCAGCAAGGGCACTCAAGGTGAGGTCAGCATCCCAGGCTGAGGCTGGTGCACAGTGGGGAAAGGTCTGACTGTGGTCCTCAGGGGCACACAGTGTGGGGACCTGAGCAGGCAGGATCCGGCCTCTGGGAAGAGCTACCAAGAGTTGGTTGGGTGGATGTGCTGATGCCAGGGTGCCAAACCCTTTGCTGGTTGGTGGCACAGGGAGAGAGGAGGTGAGATCCAGGAGGGGACTCAAGGGCCTAGGGAAGGGTTAGGATTAGGGGTAGGCTTTGCTTTGGGGTGAGGACTAGGGTTAGACTTGGGGTTAGGGTTTAGGATTTAGGATTAGGTTTAGGTTATGGTTAGGGTTAGGGATGGGGTTTAGCTAGGTGTAGGGTAGGGGTTAGGGTTAGGGTAGGGCTAGGGGCAGGGCTATGGTTTAAGATTAGGGTTAGGAACTAGGTTTATGTTTAGAGTGGGTTTAGTGGTGAGGGTTAGGCTTTCTATTGGTGAATGGGACCCCCAGCTGGAGGGCTGCAGCCTTAGCCTCTGTGTCCTACTCTAGCCATCAGCTGGGAAGGAGCCTGGCTCAAGGCCACACTATCCACATGGAAGGTACAAGAGGGACTAAACACAGCTCTCAGATGCCCCGCTCCTCCGGGGACCCCAGACTCCAACCCCAGGGAAGCCACCTCTTTGTAAGGCAGCACCCCCTTGCTGTGTCTGCATAAGAGACTCAGTGGCTGTTGGCATGGAGCACGGGAGGGGGCTGAGGCCGTGGTCAGGAGTCATGGGGTTCCCCGGGGAATCTGCTTCCCCTGCTGGTGAAGGCTGGCTTGAGGGAGCAAGGTTCTGTGCCCGCACTGGAGGAGCCACGCACTCTGAGCACTGACACAGACGGTCTGTGAGGTTACGTTTTCCTTTCTCATCATTGCTCGGTTGATTATGTTTCAAATCAGGAAGGGTTCATTATGAAAATGCCTGCAGTTTGTCAGACATTGTGTCTGAATTTCTTGTGTGTGGGTCTTAAATTGTGAGGAATATAAGCTTTTCAGAACAGCGTTGTCCAGGAAGAGCACTTGGGTTTTGGGAGTTTCTGTGTTTTCTTTTTCTTTCTTTTTTTTTTTTTTTCTGTGTTTTCACTGAAACAGGTCTTCACCTGTTTCTCTCAGGGGAAGGAAAAAGTTTTGCTGCCTGTGTCTCTCTGTGAGAGCTGCCCAGGTTGTAAGCAATCGGACGCTCTTGCTGTTTAGTTTACTCTTTGTGGTGCTGGGCAACAAACAGAGGGCCTCCTGCCTGCCAGCCCTTACTGTAGCTTGTGACCGACCCCAGGAGCCAGAGCAACCTGCTGAAGCCCAGCTGTACATTTTGAGCAAGGCCAGCCATGCTTTTCAAATCCTATGCACAAAGATTGTAAATCGTTTTTGGGTAATCCAGGTGCTCACCTCCTTGTTAAAGAACTTGTCTTTGTTTTAAATAAACAGGATCTTCTATATGCTGACGGCACAGGTTTTTCCTTTCCTTTTTTCCTTTAGTCATAAACTAAGAGTGGCCTCAGTAGATACTTTAGCCATAGTCTAAAACCTAGTGCTAAAAGAAGAATCAGCAAATGTTCTGCAAAATTTAATTGGTTATGTCCAATAACTGCACTCAGCAGGTCACTTGCTATAGTTATACTTGGGGACACACTTTGCAAATAATTCATCCTGGAGAGCTCATTAGGAAGCTGCTTTGCTTGAAGCCAGGTACTTCACAGCAGCATTACTGGGATATTTTTCTCTTAATGCTTCTGCTGCATAGCTATGCAGTAGCTTGAGCGCTCACTTGAAAGTCTTTCTAGGCCAAAACCATTCCTGTCTTGCTGGTGTGGAATGCGAGGCTTGGGCAGCCCCTTGCAGGGCTGGAGTACTTCCAGAGTCTATAGGAGATGCAGCTGGACACTGATCGGCGGGCATTGCTGGCCCACAGAGAACGATGACATCCACCAAGTGGAAAGCTGAGGGCTATGGGCAGAGGAGGGCCGAGGGGGAGATGCTGCTGCAGCCTGGGTGAGCGTAAAGGGCTGATGGGAGGAGGTGCTAACTGAACCTCACAGGTGTCTGTGAGCCTGGGTGAAGTCTGAGAAGCAGTTACACTACCTCAGAGGAGCAAGATGCTGCCACCCGCTGCCCAGCAGGCGGGAGTGGGAAGTGAGCCCCCCAAGGCCCCTCTCCCCTGTGGGCCTGGCGTGACGGGGGCCCGTGGGCCTGACATGGTGGCCTGACAGGGCGAGGGCAGAGCCAACAGCTGGAGCCTGTCAGAAGCGGCCTCCCGGGGAGAGCGGGTGGGCCCAGCGCCTGAGGGTGAGGTGGCGCTTTCTCAGCACTGCTGCCCCTGGACACCAGGCGGGAGGTGGGATCCCACCTGGCTGCCTCAGCAGTGACCTGTCTCCGTGTAGGTCCTGGGACCCTGTGGCACTTTCTCAGCACTGCTGCCCCTGGACACCAGGCGGGAGGTGGGATCCCACCTGGCTGCCTCAGCAGTGACCTGTCTCCGTGTAGGTCCTGGGGCCCTGCGCCCCGACCTTAGGCCCTGGCCAGGAGCTTCCTGAACTGCATCCTGCGGCTTTCCCAGTGCCTGGTGTGGGGCAGACCAGTGAGAGAGAGCTGGAAAACACTCAAGATGGGGATGGCGTGACCCGGGGCTGCCTGCTCCATGCACATTGACCAGGGTCGCTGTCTTGCTGGTCTCCAGCCACCAGCCCTACCGCGTCACTCCAGCTGGTGGTCTAGGTCCCCTTGGTGTGTGCACTGTGGGGATGCAGTGCTCTCTGCAGATGTGAAAATGACCTGAGGCGTGGGTTTGAGTCCCAGAACTGAGGCGGGGTGGGGGGTGTTCTGCGTTGCCTACACTTTTTCATCTTCTGTGCTGAGGACCAAGCCCAGGACCTTGCCATACTGGGCAGGTGCTCACCCTCTGTGTGGCAGCCTGATCTATAGCTTGTGTAAGCACTGGGAGTAGCTTCTTCAGGGAACTGGTCCCCTTTTCCTTTACGGACACTGGAATTCTGTCATAACGATTTCTCTTTTTACTTGAACTTCTGGGGAACTTAGATCCAAAATTTCAAGCCAGTGAGTTTGGCACTGTGGAGTCCTAGTGCTATGCGTGTATTTCTCGATTTTCTGCTGTCATTTAGTTTTCAGTATCGTGTATATTTTTAGTAAACCCCCTGTGTTAGTCAGCTTTCCATTTCTGCAACAAAATGTATGAAAGAATCAACTCTTGATGCAGAAGGTTTATTTGGGCCCTGGTTCTCGAGGTTCTGGCTGTGGTTAGTGAACCCCTTCTGTCGGCCAGTGGTGAGGCAGTGTCATGGCAGGGGTGTGTGGGGGCAGGCTGCCCACCTGAGGACCAAGGGTGTGAGGAAGAGAGGAAGAGGATGCTGGGCTCCCACAGTTCCCTTCAAGAGACCCCAGCGGTCTAAGACTTGTCACCTCTTAAACTTCCAAAAGCCGTTTAGTGTGGCGAGGTTGTGAGGCTTTGGTCCATGGGCTCTGGGCCTGAGGCGGCACAACTGGAAGGAGGTGGGCAGTGGAGTGCCACTCAGCTCCAGTGGCGAGGAGAGCCGGACCCCCTCCCAGCACAGCCCAGGGGCCGCCTTCCACCAGCCTCAAGGAGCGGACGCTAGCTGAGTGGCACCCCACCCTGCACGTACAGTCTGGTGAAGGAGCCACATTCCCAGGAGCCATCCGTGCTTGCTCTGCCTGGGTCTGCAGTGTCATCCAGGGAACACAGAGTGGGGGGAGGGGGAAGGCCCCCTGGTTCTGCCTCCTGTGGCAGCGGCAGCTCCCTCCATGGCTCCTGGCTCTGGCAGATGCCGTAAACATCGGAATGAATAATGTGGTTCCTTGGGGAAGGTATTTGGGGTGCTGGGCACACGTGCCCCCAAGCATATGCAGCTGACCCTGGGCAACACAGGCCCACGTGCTGGAGGAGGCCCAGCTCACCCCAGAACAGAGGCAACTGGAACTGGAAGGAGGGAGGCAAAGGCTGCAGCCCCCAAAGGTGCAGGAAGTCTCCTGGCTGTGCGAGGCGGACATGCACCTGCTAGCTCGTGCTGAGAGCCAGGGACAGCAGAGCAGAACCAGCTGCGGGGAGCAGGGGCCAAGGCCGGCGATGGCAACCGGTGGCTGGGGCTCCTTGCTTCTGACTTGCGGCGCTGGGGACTGGGTGGGCCCAGTGGAGAAGGTGTGAGGCAGCGGCAGCCCTCCGGCCTTTCCCTGCCCGTGCCGTCCACGGCGGCCTTGTCACCCAGGTGCGGCAGGCCTCCTGCCGCCCTCCCTGCCACCTTGACCCAGTGGCTCTGTGGAGCAAGGCTTCACCACCTTTTGCTGCCTTGGCAAAAGGTGCAGGGTGCAGGCTGCTTTGTTCTGTCCCTGAGGAGCAGGGACAGTGACAGCACAGCCTGCCCAGAAGCTGGCCAGCCTCTGGGTCCCACGTCCACACTGGCTGTGGGCTCCAGCGGCCACAGCTTCCCTTCCTGGGTGCCGTGACCGTGCCCTCTGGCCTGTCCCCAGGCCCTTGGTGCCTCTGCAGACAGTTCCCTTCCTGGCCTTCTTCCCAGTGCTCCGTCAGCCTCCTGGCTGTGCAGGTCCTCGGCTGCAGTGACAGCTTCTAGAGAGGCTCCCAGCCCCCAGCATGTGAGCCTCCTTTCTGAGGCTTCTTGTCTCTTTGTTCAGCATCTCCCCTGCAGTCACCCTGACTGTGACCTCTCTGCTGTGTCCCAGAGCTACGTGCTGTGCCAACATATCCTGGGCTCCTCAGGGACTCAGTACTCTTCACCCTCTCGGGGCACAATGGGTGGGGGGCACCCGCGAACTCTGAGCTCAGAGAGGGGTCTGTGTGGACGGTTGGGCCTCACTCTTGTGACCCTGAGAGCAGCCTTCAGCCCTCTGCCTGGAGGGGCTGGGACTCGGGGCTGGGGTGCCTCAGCCTTGGGGTGGCAGAGACCAGGTTCAGTGTGCTGGGCTGACCAGAATACATGACAGGGACCCCAGGCCTTCAAGTAACAAAGCTCATTTCGAAGCCAGAAGGTGATGTGGCCCCAGGAAGCTGGTACAGGATGGATTAAGAGAGGTGTGGGCTACCAGACAGAGGAGAATTGGTACTCTTACTCTGTGCCACAAACATTGCTTTGGTCTGGTGCTGGGTCCTGGCTCATCGGGTCAGGAGGTATTTAGTTCTCCTTTGTATGAACAGCAGTTGGGGATACAACACGGGGAAGAGAGAGAAGCTGGAGTCGCCCTGGCTCCTTGGGGAGCGGAGATGGGGCCGGCTCGCAGAGCCATCTGCAGTGATGGAAACGGGCTGCTTGACAGCCAGAAGACAGATGTAGGTTTTTTAACAGTTATTATTTATTTTTAGCGAAATATGATAATAAATTGAAGTTTAATTAGTAAAAATTTAAATCTAAGTAGCCCCATCTGGCCAGTGGCTATTGTCTTGGCCAGTGCGGCTCTAGAGACTAAAATAAGTCTGTGCAGGGTCATCAGGTTCTTCCTGTGGAAGGCACAAGAGTAGACGATTGGGTCTTTGTGGGCCCTGGGGTCTTAGTTCCTGCTGCATACTACGGAAGTGCAGGTGAAAGGACCGGGGCTGTGCTGTGGGAGAGCCCTGTGGCCCCTGCACTCTGCACTGGTATCATTTTCACATGCCGCTAGACACTCTCTTTTTGATTTTTCCTGTTCCTCAAAAATATGGAGAGTGTTTTTCTGTGAAAGGGTGGCAGGCTGTATTTTGCTGGAGGCTGAGGTCTGCTGCCACCTTCAGGGGGATCTGGGAGTCTGGTGTTTGATCCCAGAAGAGAGTGAGTGGTAGGAGGAGGCAGAAATGGAGAAGCTTCCTGGGCGGGCAGTGGGCACGGGTTGCACAGGGCACAGCACAGGGTGGATAATCACTGTCAGCATGGGTGATGAGGGGAGTCCACTCACTGCAATGCCCGCTGCCCTCCCCTCCAGCCCTGCGGACACGTTGGAATCAGGACACTCACACCTGCTGTGAAGTCACATGTGCTTGGTGAGGGAAGCCAGGTCCCTGCCTGGCTCTTCCTCTCAGCTGAGTGCTGCTGGGCTGGGACACCCAGAGGCGCAAGCTGGCTGCCTCGCTCAGTGATGCAGCTGTGTACTACGGACCCCTGGGCTCCATCTTAGAGGGTGGCTGGTTGCCCACTTTTGCTCAGTAGATGCATTAGCTTTCCATCAATGTGACAAAACAACTTCTGAGGAGGAAAGGTCCATTCTAGCTCCTGGTTTCCCAGGTTACAGAGGATACTTGGTTGACCTGTTGCTTTGGGCCTGTGCTGGCAAGGCACATACCAGATGGCACATACCACCATTTCCAAAATTGTGGAAATGTTCACCTCAGGGGTCCAGGGACAAAGAGGCAGACAGAGAGGGTGGGACTCCAACATCCTACCCAGGCCACACCCAAGTGATCTCATTTCCTGTTGCCAGGCCCCACCTTTTAAAGGTTCCACCACCTCCCAGCGGGCCTCTGGGGCAACTCTAGATTTACAATGCAGAGGCAAAGAGGTTTTACTGAGAGCAGGGAAAGCCAGCACACGTGTCTTACTTTCTTGTCATTGAGACAGAAAACTATGCCCAAAATTTAAAGAACTTTAAACAAATCTTAAAGGGGGAGGGGTATATTTCAGCTCATTTCAGTCCATGGTTGGCTGGCACTGAAGTAGAAGCAGTGGGGACCTAGTGGAGGAGAAGCTGCTCAAGTCACAGAGGTCAGAAGGAAGAGAGAATCAGGGAGCAGTGGGAGGGAGATTAACCCTTCCAGATCATACTCCAGCAACAGCCTCCCCAGCCAGTCTCATGCCTAGTGGGGAGTCAGCGAGGTGCCCATGTGGCCCAGTCCTCTTCTGAAAACCCTGTGTATGAACATAGAAGGCTCTTGGGGGGTATCTAGATATAAACCACAACACCCCCCAACCATGTGCAGTGCCCCATGGCAGATGAGATTGGGGCTCAGATGTGGGCTTCAGGGCCTTCTCCTCAGTTAGCTCCTCGTGTGGGTAGCCCCGCCATTCTGTGTTTGGGGAAGGCCACTTTCACCAGGCTCCTCTAAGACACATGGGGAAGCCTGCTCCTTGGACAGCTTTGAGGCTGTGTCTGTGAGGACCCCTCAGACCAGGACTGGGGGACTGAGCTCCAAGGAGCTGACCAGCTGCCCCTGGTGCTCGTCCAGAGCTGTGGCCACTCATGTTTTTATCAACTCTGCCTCCCGGTTTGTCTTTTCTCACTTTTTGCTGATTTTTCTTCATTTTACTTCCAATGAGTTTCTTTTACAAACACATAAGAATATTAAACACCCTGCCTGCCTGCCTGTGAAGGAAGGGGCTCAAAGTGCTGACTTGACGTTTTACATTTCTGTGACTTTAAATTCCACCTTGCTTCACCACAGATTTCTCTACATTGTTGTAAAGAACAGGTGACTTGAAGCTACAGAGAGAGATTTTAAGCCAACACAGCAGAAGGGAGGTGATCATAAATCCCATGTGCTCATCCCGTGTTGGCTCCAGCCAGACCGTGTCCCTACCCCTTCTGCTGGGCTATTTTGAAGCCGTGATGTGGTCTGTGAGCTTCCCCAGCACTGACACCCTGGTTCTGCGGTTCTGTTGCAGATAATCGCTTTTGATGAGCTCAGGACGGACTTTAAGAGCCCCATAGACCAGGGAAATCCTGTCCACGCGGTGAGTAGGGGCTCTGGGGGTGGGGAGGTGCTGTCACACAGGCTGTCTGGGGCTTGTGAAGCAGGCGGGCCTGAGGGAAGGGCACACCTGCTTCTCACCGGGCTCAGGTCACTCCTGCCCTCGAGGCCGTTAGAGTCTGAGATCTCTTACAGGCCAAGGGCCCTATAACCCGAGGGAAGGATCTGCTGCACTGTGTCCCCAGACCTGGTGCCACTATCTTGTGGTTCTTGTCACTGAGGAAGAAAGGCCCATGTGGGCTGAACACTTCCAGGTGCCACAAGCAGCAGGCAGGCAGGTCATCCTCTGCCCCGCACCTGGTACCAGGTTTCTGTGGAGGGTGGGCCATGCACAGCACTCCTGGCCCCCACCCCCAGAGTGTGTTTCTGTCAGGAGGCCCCATCACCAGCACGTTGTCCTCTCAAGCAGTGTGGGCTCCTCGCGGGCAGCTCTGTCTGCAGCATGTGCTCTGGTCTGGAGATTCGGCCACCGGAGTGATTCCCACTGGGTGGCTCTGTTGCTGGCATGCATTTCTGCCAAGCGGTTCTGTCTCCAGCCTGTGCTCCTGTCGGGGCTCCGTGGCCCGAGGCTGGCTCACCTCCGTTGGGGAAGCTGATGTCGTGTGGTGATGAGGTCTGGCTTCTTGCATGGCTGGCTGACCCTGTCTGCTGCCCCTGCATGCTGCCCTCCTCTCTGTCTGACTGTCCTGAAGCCTGGAGGTGAATGGGGAGGTCTGGATCCAGGAAGTGGGGACATCATTTCTGATGGGGGTGAAGGAGTATTGGCTATTTGCTTCTGTAATCAGAGCAGCCTGAGCCCCCAGCCAGGACTAGCCAGGCACTTAAAGAGGGCTTTCCTGAAGCATGGGGCTCATACACTCCACGCAGTCTCACAGCCACAGTCCTGGGGCTGCCTCTGCTCCATCCTTGGGCTATGGTTCCTGACTGTCTGAGGAGTGCTGTCGTGCTTTGGTCAGAGACTGGGAGAACACAGGCCCTGCCTGCACGATGCCATCTTGCTTTGGAGGCTGACAGCAGCACTCACTAGGGACGGGGCCAGCAAGGCTTCTCTGCAGCCACAGCCCCTGAGGAAGGAAGTGCTCCTGAGGAGGCTCCAGGGGACATATTGGGGCCAGGCCTCCATGTCCCCCTCTGCAAAGTAGGGTTAGCACAGAGCTGTGACTTTGCTTTAGCTTGTGCCATGTGCTAGGAGCTTTGAATTCACCACTGCAATCCTTACTTCACTCCTACCTGGCAGGCTTCTTACCCCCATCTGGAGCCCAGAACAGTGCCTCTTGCCCAGCAGCACAGAACCACGAATAGGGGAAGTCAGGACTCGTCCTAGGCCTGCGTGACTCCCATACCTGTGCTCTGACCACTTGCACGATGGATTTTATAGCATCTGAGGCCCCCTTTGATTCCAGTCTTTGATTTCACTAAGCAGAGCCAAATCCTTCCCTGTCAATTGTGTAAAGCAAATCTACTGCAAGTTGAGAGTATTCTTAAGGTCCACTTGAAAATTCAGTATATTTTACAGAGGTAGTAAGCATGAAAATCCATTTAGCTGCTACCTGCCAGCCTTACCACCCCTAGGGGAACTGGGATGCATAGTGTGGAAGAGCTTGGCCCAGGGTCCCGTGTCTTCCTAGATGTTCTGAGTTTGGCACCAGACTCGCACTCCAGTCCTGGAGCGCCTGCCAGATCCCTAGTGTACAGGATGAGGAGAGCTGGGGCGCTCTGAAAGCCAGCGTGAGGACAGAGCCTGCAGCCGGGCGGTGTGCAGAAACTCTGCTCACGGAATGCAGTAACACTGAAGGACCAAACTGTGTAGTGGAGTGGTAGGATCTCCACTGTCATTTTCTCTCCTTTTGTGGTCCTGGGAGTGGAACTCAGGGCCTTGCGTGTGCTGGGCAGGTGCTCCACCACCTGGCTATGCCCCAGCGCCGTGTTTTAAAACTCCCACTGCACCTGCACCCCTGGCTCATTGGCTCCTTAAAGAGCTTGGGCCTTCTGCAACCAAATGTCTGGGGACAGAAGAAGGCTTGGGTGCCCCAGGGAACATCCCAGCCCCAAACAGGAGAGCTCAGGGCCTGTTCTTAGATGCTGCTCCCAGTGGCAGTGAAATGCTTTAACCTCATTCACCTCTACAAGGGACCTGGGTTTGAGTGAGTCCCTCCTCCCTGGTAGTGGCTCTGGCCTGGGAAAGCTTGGCCAGTGCTCACAAGTGCTTCTGACCTGCAGTTTGCATTTCTCAGTAATCATAATCAGTGAGCCTTGTTGGATGGTTTTTGTGTCCTTTTGTCTTGGTTGCTGTGCTTGGGATTGAGCCGGGACCTTGTGTATGACAGGCAGTTATCCCCACACTTCATCCCTGCATCCCATTTAGATTTAGGATGCGCTAAGGTTCTAAATACCGTCGGACCCTCTGCTGGACCCTAGAGTTGGGCAGCAGAGGGCTGTCCTCTCCTCGCCTTTCCCTTCCTTTCTCCAGCGAGCTCAACTAGCGCTAAAGCGCGGGAGGTGCTGCTCCCCGGGGCAGCAGCTTGCGGGAGAAGGAGCATGTGTGTCTCCTAGCGTGTCCTAGCCTGCATGTGCGTGTGTGTTGAAGGGGGCCTTTGGGGATGCTACTTGTCCTGCCATGGGCTCCTACAGGATGCACAGGAGTCTCTGTCTTTACAGTGCCCCAGCCCCAGCCATCCCCTCTAGAGCTGTGGGACCTCGTTCCCCCCCAAAGTCCAGCAGCCTCATTGCCTTGGGAGTGAGGCCCGGGAGCTGACATAGCTGTGTTCCGCGAGGCTTTGGAAACTATGGCAGCCCCGCAGGGGAGGGTGCCATGGCCTTAGCGTGTGGAAAGAGCTCCATCAAGAGCAGTACTGGTCACGGGGCGAACGGGGAGGCCAGGCACCTGTGGGCGTGCAGGGTCCTACTCCAGCCCTGCTGGCCGGGGTTCCCCTAACTCTGCTCTCCTCCCTCCCCATGTGCTGGCAGAGGGAGCGGCTGAGGAACATCGAGCGCATCTGCTTCCTCCTGCGCAAGGTCAGTGGGGTGCGGGGAGCAGAGCCCCAGGGCAGGGGCCCTGGCCGACGCCTGCTGCAGCGACACCCGGGTGCTCATCAAGGAGAGAGACGTCTGCTGTAGAGTCAGGAGCACGCTGACGGGGGCAGTGCCGGCTGCAGCCGGGCTCCTGACCGGCACTGAGCCCGGGACGTGCGCCGGGCTCTGTGAAGGGTCACGCCTGGTGGTCAGCTCTGTGGTGCAGTGCTGTGGGGTGTTGGGCCAGGCACGAGGTGCTGCTCCCCAAGCCTCAGCTGCTCACTCAGGAGTCCCGTGTGTGTGTGTGTGTGTGTGGGTGTGTGGGTGGGTGTGTGGCCTGCCACTCTGCAGTCAGGAAGGAGCAGCCACAACCCTGGGTGCACAAGGTTTGCAGGAAAACAGCAGCATCCACGGCCTTGACCTGAGGACGTCCCTGACCTCCAGGCCACAGTGAAACCGCCTGCCAGCACGGGGCGCGTTTGACCTGCACATGAGAAGAGAAACAAGGGCTAACCAGTCCTGACAGAAGGGGTGCCATCTTGAGGGTTCAAAGTCTTCTCTGCCTTTCTTTTCTCTCTTTTTATTCGTATATATTTTGTGATGCATAATAAACACATTCGCTGTGGGAACTGCTACTTGTACATATTACATCTCGATCTTTTCTGCATTCCAGTAATGGTCCCTCTCATTGGGAGAGAACATGATCAGTGCCAGTCACCGCCCTTACTGTGTGCTGAGAAATGCAGTGTGCTGGATTCCACGTCTTGCCTGTCCCCGCAGGGACGCGAGCTGGATGAGAGGCACACGTGAAAACATGCATGGTGCAGGGTGCAGAGGACTCAGAAGATGCTGCATCCCGCAAGTGTGAATAGGTAGTTCCTCCGCTCCAGTGGTCACAGCTGCAGACTCTGGCTCCCTTGTGTCTGACCTCTGAGTGACTCACACTGACCAGGACAAAGGAAGCCCAGGCTTGGCTCTCAGCCTCTGCTGTGCCCTTGCCCAGTTCTACCCTGGATGCACCCTGTGTCCGTGGTGTTCAGCCCCATCCACCCCTGCGCCTGCTCCTCTGTGCACTCAGGCTGGTGGCACAAAGGCCCGGGCTGCCTGTTCCTGGCCCAGATGTCTCTGTTGCACTGCCCAGCTTCCCAAGCAGAGTCAAGGGCAGGAAAGTGAGCAGGTCACTTGAGAATCAGCCAAGGGTTGCCAGTCTGCACAAAAATGTGTGTTTTCTCCACAGACAGTGGGCAGGAGTATCTTCCTCCAGGGAACGCTGCATTCTGGGCACCTGCCCAGTGCTTGGCCTTTTTACCACTTGGACTGCTCCTTGACCCAGGCTCTGCCTGGTTCTGTGACTCACACCCCTGCTTCAGACTGACATACGTCAGGGTGTGGGTGAAATGGCCAAATGGCCAGCTCCCTGCACCCTCAATGCTCCTTTCTCTGGATCCCAGGTGCCCAGCGCCCCGACTGACTTGGGGCAGCACCAGTCCCACACTGCAGCTATATTCTGTGCAGGGCTCTCCCTCAGCAGAAGCCACTCTGGCCCGGAGCACTGGCCTGCGTGTGCTCCTGTGTCTGCTGGTGCTGGTGCCAAAGTCCATATCCCCTGTGGTCAGTGAGGCTCCTTGGGGAGTGCAATTTAGGTTGTTGGCACCATCAGACACTTGATGCCACTAGCATGTCCCCCAGCTCACTTGGGCAGCTCTGTGCCGTGTTCTTGTGGATGTGCAGGTCTTGGTGTTTGGTCTGCCCCTCCTCTAGGTTTACTACTGGAAGGCTGTGATTTTGTCCCGCGCTGACAGAGCTGGTGTCACAGCCTCTAGTTGGGTGGCCCGTAGGGAGCGCTGAGATGCCCATAAGTATTTGCTGTGTAGGTGAAGGGGGACGATGGACCCCTGCACTTCTGAAGTCTGAGCCCTCAGATTGGGACCCTGGGCTGGTGCCGAGCTGCTCACTTTATTCTAATGGTGTCCAGTGGCCGCCAGCGTCTACATTTTCACCACATTCACGCTTTACATGAGCCTGGATTTTAAATCAGGTTTTACTTGTAGTCACAATCGTTTCTGGCCTGAGAGTGCCCCGGCCCGGGCCCCCCCTTTCCCGCGCTGCTCGGTGCCGCCCCTCCCTCTGCATCTTCCCGGCGCTCTGCCAGTCCTGCAGAGAATGGAGGGGCGCCGCTGAGGTGCGCGGACTCCTCCCCAGCTGGCCCCCGCCATTGTCCACGTCCTGGGGGCGGAACCAGGGGCGCCCTACCCTGAGCTATACCCAGCCCTTTTCAGTTTTTATTTGAAGACGGGGTCTCATTAAGATGCCCAGCCTGGGACTGAGCTTGTAAATCTGCCCCAGCCTCCTGCATAGCTGGGATGACAGGCATGTGTCACCGTGGCTGGCTAAGTGTGCAGACGTCTGTGTTTCTGCATCCTGCCTGTGCCCTTGAGGGACACTGCCTGGTGTGTATCTCTGGTGTCCCTCGGAGGGCAGCAGGGACCATGCCCTGTGGACTTGTCATGAGGATTGGATGAGGTGACGCACACCTGTGACTCCTGAGACCTCCAAGATACTAACTGTTCCCACCACACCCCAATCTTTGCTCCTGCTTGAGGCTTCGCAACACACCGTTCTCTACCTGGTATTGAGCCCGCTGTGGGGACCCCGCCTCCCTGAGGTGACAGCTGTTGGCACACCGCTGTCTCCAGGGCTGGGTTCCAGTCCCTGAGCTGCAAGTCCATGGGGCGTAGGAGGGTCACGGGTTCCGTTTGCATCGCCACCTTCAGGAAGTGTCCAGACCTGGTCTCGCAGCACCAGCTGTGATGGCTGCTCTTGGGAGAAGGGGAGAGAGCACAGAGCGGGTCGTCCAGCTCTAGTTCTCAGAGGCTGCAGACTCTGGGAGCTGCCTGGATGGTGAGGCGCCGACGTGGACATGTGCTCGGGACTTGGTTTCTGTGTCCAGGGCCCCTAACGTCTTTCGCAGCTGTCCCCAGCAGATTGCCAAGGGCTGGAAGCCAACACAGCCCCTCCCTGGGCTGGTCAGGACACATGATGGAGGGCGTGATGGCCCTCACCCTACCTCACCTTAATCCTACCCCAGGTTCCAGGAGGACTGCAGGAGAGGGTTTCTGTGCTGTCCAGAGGGTTTATGAGAATAGAGAAACAGCTTTGCAGGTGGTGACAGCCAGCCCAGAGATCTGCCTACCTGAGGATAGGAAGGATTCACACCTCTGACCTCAGGCACAAGCTTGTGGCTGCACCAGCGTTGAGCTGAACTGAGCTGTTTGGGTGGAGCTTGGTATCTGATCTGGAACGTCCCTGAGGACAGCTGTGGGGTCCCTGGTCCAGGCCATGATTCCCCAGGTGTGTCTTGGTTCCAGAAAGTTTTCCAGCACTGAGGGGCAGAAGAGGGTCTTGTGGTTGGGGAGTCGCAGGCCCCTTGGCATGGGGTGGGCCTGGTGACAGGGCAGAGCTCCCTGAGGAGGGAGCAAGGTGGTGGGGGCAGCAGGCTGGACACCGGGAGGAGTGCGGTGGTGAGACCACAGGAACCTGTCTGGCTGATGCCCGCGCCTCCTCCTGCCCAGCCACACACCTGTGGGCAGCGTCAGGGTCCAAGCAGGCACCCTGTGCAGGGGTCCAGGCCCAGGGCCGGGTGAGGGATGCCAGCCTGCCACAGGAGAAGTGGGCCTGACTCTTCCCAGGACTGTACTCTCCTGCTCCCAGAAAGATGGCGATGTGGGATCCCATGTCAACATTGTTGAGCATTTCAAGAGCTGGCCATAGATCTTTCAGCCAGAGCCAGGTCCCTTCTGCGCCAGTGCCTGTGAAACCTCCGAGGTCACCCAACCCTGATGCCAGCCCTGCATGCACACAGCCCTCGCCATGTGACCTGCCTTCTTCCTGACAGAGCGTGGCTCCTCTCCCACTGGTGTGGGCCCTGCCACGGTGCATCTGCATCCCCGTGATGTAGGCAGGCATGTGTGTGTGTGAGGCCTTACAACCATGGAGCCCACTGAGAGCCCAGAGCCCCTGGCAGGTGCAGCGTCCCAGCCTGTCCATGCATGAGCAGGTATTACTGAGCGGCACAGGGTTGGGGTGATTCATTATAGAGCATCAGTCAGCTTTCCATCACTGTAACAAACCCGCTAAGGCCATTAGCTTGTAAAGAGGACAGTGTTACTTTGGTTTACAGTCCAGTGGCCTTGGTGAGGATGTCAGGTGTGCATCACAGCAGGAGTACATGGGAAGCAGTCACACCTCCTGAGCCAGGGCATAAGAAGGAGGAAGAGGCCAGGCCCCACAGCCCCTGGAGGGTACCCCAGCACCCCCAGACCTCACCTCCCACAGGCCCCACACTGGGGCCCAAGCCTTTAACTGGGCCCTGGGTGAGGAGGAGAAGCGCACTTTCTACATGGAGTTGTCTAAGCCAGAGTCTAGGCCCTGCTGACTGCAGATCTGCGGAGCCGCTGTTGAGCTCTGCCTTGCTCCAAGCTGGAGGCGTCGCTGTGAGCGCACTGTGTACCGGAACCTCGAGGGCCCGGGCTGCTCCAGTGCACGTCAGCTGCAGGGTGACTACTGGGGAGCACGTGAAAAAAGTAGGGAGATGGCACTTTGCTGAGTGGGTGCTGTGGGCCCTGGGCCTGAGCTCAGGTCTGTTAGGCTCTCAGCTGTCTTTGCTTGGGCTCTGGGGAAGGGGTGTTTTACTCGCGGTGTTCCGCTGTGGGAAAGGATACCCACAGAGCTAGTGCGTGGGTTGCCTGAGTGAGGCATTTGGATGTGTTTCCAGGTCAGAATTCCCCTTCCGGAGATGTGTGGGGCAGTCACGCTTCTTCAGTGACTGCTATATGTCTTTAAAAGCCGTAGCTCTTCCAGTCTCCAGAACAGCCCTGTGGTGTGGTTGCCATTAGCAGCCCCCATTGGACAGAGGAGGAAACCGAGGTTCAGCAAGGTTGAGGCTGTGTGCCTGCCCTGGCTCTGACAGGTCTGTGTGATCGGAGTCCATACTCCGTCCCTATCATGGGCCATGGCTGGCTCTCGGGCTTCAGACCCGTCCGTCGCTCCACACACCACTGGCTGGGCCACGTGGATTCCTGAAGTTCTTTTCTAGTTCCGTTCCACTTCTTGTAGGCTCCTTCAGCCCAAAGGGGATGCTTGCAGGAGAGTAAAAGTGCCCTCGAGCAAAACTCACAGTGGGTCTAGAATGCATCTTGTGTCATTCATTTTCAGACTCTTCCTGGGGCAAACTCCTTGTCGGGCAGCAGGAAGGACGCACCCTTCTCTTGCTGCATAATAGGAGTCCCATGGGGTCGCTGGACCGCAGACAGATGCCAGGCTGGACAAACAGACCCTGCACAAAAGTGCTGGCTCTTCTCTCTCATCTGGGTGGTGCTTGGCCCTGTTGTCGTGGGTCCTCTGTCACCATAGCTTCTGGCAACTGTCGCTTAAGTCCCTCCGGGTCTCAGGCCATCTGCTTGGTCTGAGGGCCCAGCAGGGCCTGGGGTGCAGAGAACCTTGCTGGGTTCGTCTATGTCCCTGGCTCTGCATCATCCTCCAACCCTCCCAGGGCTGTTCCTTCAGTGTCCTGGGAAGGTGTGGGCCACTCTTCAGCCATCTACGAGCATCCTGTTGCTGAGGGTCCTGTGGCTGAGCCCAGGTCATGGTGAAGGACTGCAAAGGCCTGGGGCGCATGGTGGAGGTTCTACCTCGGAGCCTTCAAGGAGTCAGGAAGTATGGGTGCGGGGCCTGCAGCCTCGGTGTTTGTCATCAGTGGAAACGTGGCTCCTAGTCTTTTGCATACTGAGGTCTCTGCACATATGTGGAAAAGTCACATCTAGACACTTCTGCTTGAGCAGGCCTGGGGGAGCCACACACCAGGTCTTACCCTGAAAGCACCTGTGGGTCCTGGTGGGGAAGCAGTGGACAGAAGACACCTGCTGACCATGTGGCCGCCAGATGTGCTGGTGACTGGAGGGGACTGAGTCCCAGAGGGCCGGAGCCGTTGGGGGCAGAGCCAAGTCGCTCAGAAGACTCCTCATCCTCGGGCTCCACCGCTGTCAGGGCGGTTAGTGACCCATGGTCTAGTAGGGGTCACGCTGTCACCTTCCAAGCAGCAGGACAGGGAGAGAGGAAAAGGGCACGAGCAGTGACCACATCTTGGAGCCCTTGTGTTCAGCTGGACACCAGGGCTTTGACTCCAGAAGGAGGGCAAGGGGACACCGGGAGGCTTCCAGGCCCTGGCAGCAGCTGGGGTGTGTGCCAGCCTCGACGGCCTGGTGAGCACAGTGGGAGGTGCATATTCATGGGCAGGGCCCATGTATAACCTGTGCGTGGTCAGCACTGCATGTATGCCTGTGTGTGGGGGGGTAGGAGCTGGCTGTTAGGAGGACCCGTCTGGCCAGCTGAAAGGTGCCCTGAGTGTCCCCAGCCCCATCACACAGCCTTACGCTGTCCCTGGCTGGATGTGAATGTGCAGCGTCCATCCTGTGCCCGTGGCAGTGCCTTCAGGGTCTGGTGCATATTAGTTAGCCAAGTGCTTAGTAAGCAGGAGTGCCGCCCACTCGGCTGGGGCACTGTCTTCAAAACTTTTGGGCAGAGGCACCCTTGCCAGGTGAGATGGAGGCGCAGAGACCAGGGCACCCAGTGGCAGGCAGGATGGTGAGCTTCTTCCCTGTCTGTGGGCAGCTCTGGCTTGCAGTCTGCACGTTAGGGTCACTGGGGAGCCGAGCACACCATCGTGGGCCTGCTGTCCCAGCCCGGATTGGGCTTAACTACCCTGTGGGGGCTAATGTACAGCCACTGAAACAGCCCTGATGGAGGCTAAGCCAGGCTGGGGAGCCAGGCGGGAGGCAGTTTCTCCCTCTCTGTCCTCGGGGGAAATTTTCCAGAGCTGTAATTTTGCAAATGAGCCCAGTAAAGGAGGTAATTTGCCCAAGCGGATGGAACGACAGCAACACCTCAGCCCAGGGGATCTCGGACTGCACAATCTGTGGACAGGGCTTCCGGTTCTGTTTCCCAATCTGGGTGCTCACCTTCTCTAGACCTCCTTTGTCCTTTCCCAAATTGCTGAGGAAGCAGGAACCATTTACAGGCTGTGTTTCTAGGCCACAAAATTGGCTGCGCCACTAAGTGCTCCGGGCCTCTTGCTCAGGGCAGCGCCTGAGCCCTGTGGTGGCCCCCGTGCTTTCTGCCCCAGCTCAGCAGGGTGCAGGCTGTGCACCATGGGGCAGTGGGTGTCTGGCTTATGCCCTGTCGGGTGTTGGCAGATGCCCTTGCTCCACTGTGTCCTCTCCCTGGAAGGGCCACGTCTCCACACCACCATGCTGGCCCTGCCTACAGCTTTTACAGGCCTATGGTGTCCAGTGTGGGCACTGGTCCTTCTGTGGCCCTGCATCTCCCTGCCTGCCACCCTGCAGCTATCTCTGTGGGACAGGCATCACCCGACGTGGAGGGGCCCAGCAGCGGACAAGAAACTGCACTGAGCTGGCACATGGGCAGAGCCGTTACTGTAGGAGGGAAGCAGCCACCGGTCCCTCTGCATCTTCTCTGTAGTTAGAGCAGCAAGGGGATTTCCGGCAAGGATCCCCATCACAGCGCAGCTGGGTGGAGGACATGTGGCAGGGACAGCCCTGTGGCTATGGACTCTGCGTGGTGATGTCTCCGCTGTCACCACTGAGGACATCAGCATGAAGCAGTGCCTGTGCTGCTGGGTCCTACAGGAACTGAAGGAAGGAGCCACTCGGCCATCAGGAGTCCATGGCCCCTGCAACGTCAGCAGGATGCACCAAGGAATGGCACATGGCGTGTCCTCCTCTGAGAGGTTGGGGCGACTCCTGTGAGCTGGGCTTCTTTTATTAACCGCACTGGGACAGAGCCCAGGGGCTTTGCACTGAGCAGCATCCCAGCCCTTATTTTATTTTGAGAAAGGATCTCGTTGAGTTGTTAAGTTGCCCAGGCTGAACTCAAACGTGTGATCCTCCTGCTTCAGCTTCCCAGAGTGTGCCATGAGGTGGATGTGAGCTAGGTTTAGTACATGCCATCATGTGCTCCTGGTGTTTTTGACCAGGGCAGCGCCAGCTGCTAATGGAAATCAAGAGTGATGGACGTTGGTTTCGATGTTGATACAGTATTTCAAATACAGATGTCCCAGCCTTAAAGGGATGGCAGTTGTGTGTGCGTGTGCGTGTGCGTGCGTGTGCGTGCGTGTGCGTGTGTGTGCGTGTGCGTGTAGTGCAGAATTTGATGAAGCACTTGCTTCCCGAAGCCTGCAGAGCAGTGAGGGCCTAGGTGTGTGTCCTATCCGCTCTCAGTACTCTGCCCAGAGCATGTGGCAGTGACAGACTCCAAGATGGCAGCCCCAGCGCCGTGCCTAGGGTGTTACACACATACTCATCCGTGCCTGCCCAGCCCTGGGTGAAGCGTTGTTGCCCCTGCTCTGCCTGGTGTCTCCCATGGCTCCGTGCGTGGCTTGCAGAGCTCCTGCCCTTCTGGATGCTTCCGCACCTTCAGGTTTGCGGAGCTTGCTTGGTGCCACTCCTCCAGCAACACCGGTTGTCATGCTGTCTGCTGTCACTCTTGGCCCTGTGCCAGGCTGGCCTTGTCCCCTCAGCTCCTCTCTCCCCCAACTCAGGAGCAAGCGAGGTGTGGAACAAGCCCCCGTTTCCATTTGAGTGCTAGTGGCTGGGGACAGTGTGTCCTAGACAGATGGTCACTATCCCTGGTCCCCGAGGCTGGATGTGCATGGTCGTGGTGTCTGCCAGTCAGAATGTGAACCGTCATGGTGTCCACGAGGTGGGTGCCTCCTGAGGCCATTCCTGGGGTGGCCAGGGCTGGTTCCCCAGGCACCCTCTGTCATCACAGATGCAACTCTGGGTTGAGGGACAGTTCTTGCATTCATCAGTAAGAGCCAAGCTTGTGAGCCAAGCTGGGAGGGATCCCTGTGATTCTCTGAGGAGGCCCAGGCAGGCACGGCCACTCTCCACGCCAACCCAGCAGTGGGGACAGCGTGCAGAGCAGGGGACGTTGGCTGAGGGTGGACCTTGTTCTGACTCTTCCATCCTCGGGGGGGAGCAGGTCAGGCCCACAGCCGGAGATGCTGCCTGTGCTCCGAAGAGGCGCTGACGGCAGAGTGAGACCCAGTGTCACTGTTGTAGCTGTTTCTGTCCAGAGGACCCTGGGGGTGCGCGCCAGGCTGCCCATGGCAGGTGGCTCAACAGTGAGTGTGTGGGAGTAGGGCGGCGGGGGCTGGGCGGTGGGCAGGGCTCAGAGGCCTTTCCTCTCCCAGCCGTGGCCACTCACAGCTGTGCTCCTGTAACAAGACACTGTCCCCGGCACTAACACCGTCCTGAGCTCAAACTGTGGTGACTCAAATCCCATGCAGGAAGCCTCCACCCTCAGACCTCGTCTCAGCCTGGTCCCCCCATGTGGCCCCTAGTGCATCACGGTGGGGTACAGTTTTGTCTGAGGAATTGGTGGGGCACAAGCTTTTCGCAGAGGGTGGCGGCTGGAGGTTTTTCGTGACACTGCTTATTACGATGCTTATTACGGCATTTATGTGTGTAAAATACCAGCCATGGTGCAAAGTGCCCTGTTGGTGTCTCGGCAACACAGTTGCTCATTGTGCCCCCTTTCGTGGCAGGACAGAGGGTGACTGACTCAGGCATGAGAGGCCAGGGTTCGAGTCCAGGTTGTCCTAGCCTGGAGCTTGCTGCTAAGTGCTATAAGCTATGACAATAGCGCATGCGTGGTCCCACTAGAAGATGACCCGAGGACGTTGTGAGGAGCTCAGTGACCACTCTCTGGCCATCGTCCTCACCCATCAAAGCCTGGGTCCCCTCCTCGCTGCTGTCCCAGGAACAGACAGGCTTGTGCACAGACCTGAGGCCATGCACGTGGCACTGGGGCCTTTATTTGTTTCCTGTCATGGCCAAGTTGTATGCAGCAGCTCCTCTTGCCGCTTTGCTTCCTGCCAACCTTGGTGTGAAAATATTGAGTGGAAAATCCCAGAAATGAACAATTCAGCATTTAGACCCCCGGTGCTGAGCAGCATGGCAAAGTCTGTGCCGGTCCCTGCATTCCATGCGGGACAGAATGTGTCTCTCGTCTGGCGTGGCCACCTTGGTGATCACAGGCGCTCATGGGTTACAGAGCTGCGTTCATGTCAGCCTTGCTTTTTGTGATCATGGTCCCAGGGTGCCAGAGTAGAGGTGCTGATGGCTCAGATACTCCAAAGAGAAGCCATGAATGTTCCCTGAGGAACGAAGGTGGAATTCCCAACTTAGGGAAAGAACAGCAGCTGCGTGGTGAGGTTGCTAAGATCTATGGTGGGGTGACTTCTGTGTGTGAAATTGTGAGGGACGATCACTGCTCACTGTGCTGCTAAACCTGGACAGTAAAGGTATGGTCAGTGTGCAGGTGCTTGGTTAAGGACATTAAATTACAGGGTTCGGAGCCGTCCGAGTTCCTGGCTCCCCCTGGAGGTCTCTGACTGTCCCCTGTGAAGGGGACAGCACAGTGAGTGTTTTTCTCCATGTGCCATTGCAGCGTGACACCCCACAATCCAAATTCTCTTAAACATGATCACAGACACACTTGCCTACAGTCCCAGAGCACACACCACATATTCAGTCATTTCCCCGTTTATGGACATAACATGTTCTGTTTTATTTCTTGTTTTTCCCCTGCATAAACTTCTTTATGTGTTTCTATCTTGGGAGTGAGAGCACGTGCCTAGAATATATGAATTTGTTCTTTGCTAAAAATTGCCAGATCACCTTTCAAGGAGGTTGAAGCAACTTGAGCTCTGAGCGTAAGTGGGGTCCCCCCACACACCAGTGTCACTGTGACCAGTGGATTTGGGCCCTCAGGCTGCCCTGTGTGTCAGTCAGAACTTATTCTTATGCCACACACTGGGGGCCACTGGGCAGCTTATAAAATGCAGGAGTCCTGGCCAGGCCCTATCCCGGGGAGCTCACTTAATCGATCAAAGGCTGTTATAGTTTATATCTGTGTGTCCCCCAAAGTGTTTATAGCTGGGGCTTTTGGAAGGCAACTTGCTGTCAGGAGGTGGGGCCTGGTCCACAGGGGTGGTCTCTAGGGCATGGTCTGAAGCATGTGTGGTCGTCCCTGCCTTCCCCACTTCCTGGCTGCCATGATACAAGCAGCCTTTCTTCACCAGACCCTCCATGGTGCTGTTGCTGCCTTGGAGAAACAACCATGGATTGAAAATGGGAACAAAAATAAACCTGTTCTCCTTTAAATTGCAGTTGTCAGAAACTTTGTCCCAGCAAGAGAAAGTGATTCAGTCGCCCTGTTGTGGCTGCCTCAGAGTCCTGAATCCACTGAGAACACTTGCCCCTCATGGTCACTTTGACTTTGGGAAGAAGCAGAAGTTGCACCAGTGCTGACCCAGTGACTAAGGTGGTTTAGAACCTGAGGCACTGTGCTTGGAAGGCTGCTTTTACTGGAGTGGCACATAGCAGCAGCGTTCACCATATTTTTTATCACATCTGGTAAACACATTCATGAAAGAGAACTTGCAGAGCTGCTTCAGAAAGTGGCAAGAAGCACAGAATGAGTTCGAAGTGAGGGAGATGAACAGCAAGGTGTCTTTTAGTGTAATAAATATAAAATGGAAAAGTGTAAATCTTCAGTGTATAACTTGATCCCCCCTTGTATCTTTCAACCTTTGTGACACCTGCTTCCTCTCGAGCACTTCATCTGTTTACCCATCACCTGCTGAGTGCCAAGGACCGTGCCAGTTGTGGCTCTGAGTCTGGCCCTCAGTTTGCCACCTGGAGCACCCTTCCAGCTCAAAGGTCATTGTTAAGCCTGCCACCTGTGTCTGCCTTCTGCAGGGCCTTCTCCAGGGCGCAGCACACCAGCTTCAGCTCCTCCCTGCACTGGGGTTTCCACCCTCACCCTTGAGCTGACGGCCTTAATCTCCCAGCCCTGTGGCGCTGTGTGGCTTCAGTGCACCAGGCCCTGTGCAGATGAGTGTCTATAAATCACATCTGCTCGGGTGTGGGAAGTGGAACAAACCAGAGAGAAGTGTTTAAAACACAAATGCAGTAATCGTAGGCATTCTAAATATAGCTGTCCAAGACAAATGTCATGCTTAATTAGCAACACATTGTGAGCCACCTACAGCTGGTTATGAGACAAAGCAGTATTTGAACATGTGAAAAAATGTTTCTTTATTTCTTTCCTCTTCACTTCCGAGGCTAGCAACTTACATTTTTCATCTTTTTACCCCTCGAACCGACAGTTTCCTTCCTGGTGATGCATTCATCATGATTCCCCTGATTCATTCTGCTCGGCTGTTCTGTGTGGTCCCCTGGGGCTCAGTGTCCTCCTGGCCTGCTCTGCCTTGGCCATCTGTCCCTGGCTGAGACCTTGCTTCACCAGCTTGAACCTGGTCCAGCCCTGCAACCACCTCCCACTGGGCCATGTGGCCCCTGAGAAAGGCTGGACTGTCGGATGGAGTTTTAGGACCACTACAGCGGAAGAGGAAACCTCTTCTCAGCCTCAGTCCCTGGCAACACCCTGGCCACACATGCTCAGCATATAATGGCTGATTCCCAGGCCTACACGGCCATCCTCAGTGGTTTGGAAGTCTGCTGCTTCATCATGGTCTACTGCACGTTTTTCATGGGCTGCAGCTTTGGGACCAGTGACTTCCGGGACCCTGTGGTCACACCAGTGGTCCTGCATCATGGTATTTGTGTCTTTCTGCTCTCCTCCTGACCTGTCCTCTCCCCAAAGGCAAGTGGTGTCATTCGGTCTCCCTCTTTCAGGTCCCAGATGGGGTGTCTCATACCTGGCGTGCACCATGCATGTGTGCACGGATGCGTGTGAGGTGGGCAGAGCCACAGGAGCTGACAGTGCAGCTGGAGGAGGGAAAGGGACGTCTTCAATTCCATCATTTGTGAAGATGCAGGAGATAATCAGACTCTGGGGACTCAGTGGAGATCTTTTTGCTTCCAGGGTCAAAATATTCCTTGTAGACTGAATTATTTTCACTTTGGGAAAAGGCTCATCTTGGTGGGAATTTTCATGTGTACCTTATTATTTGGTTCCTAATACATGGCTCTCTGATCGTCAGCTGGATATTTTTAAAATAGAACATTTTAGCTCTCACAGATACTCATCCTGTGTTGCTCTGGTAACCAGTGACAGCTCTGAGAGCCTCAGCCAAGGTTACCACACTTCCAGGTTGTCCACTGAGTTGTGTGACCTAGCAGTGTGCTGTGTGATGGGTCGCAGGGGGGATCTCAGTGCCTCAGCCAAAGCACCTCACCCTCTGGAAGGCCCAGCATGCTCCATATCCCCTGCCATACCCCTCCCGACTGCACTGGTTTCTGAGTTCTTGACACAGCAGATTCACCTGGTGCTGTACACACATCGTGGGGCACACCACTTCCCCTCACGGATGGTTGTTTAAGCCAGAACTCATCTCTGGTCTCATTGAGAAACCATCTAGGGAAACAACATCCATCTGTGAGACCCACAGGGGGTTCTGATTGTTGCAGCAGAGTCGGCCTGGTTCTAGCACCATGCCGACCTGCAGCTCTGAGTGCCTCACCCCAGCACAGGGCCTGTGACTGTTTCCGTCTCCATGACCTGCACCTGCTGCTGGAGCGTCTTGGCGGTGACCATCCTGGCTGAGTTGCTGGCTGCTGTGTGACCGAGGGCAGCTGTCCTGGCATCCCTGTCCTTGTCGCCTGTGCCATCAGTGTGTGTCCCAGCCATGCATCTTTCCTAGGGTGCTGCCAGGAGTCCTGGAACCAGGCAGTGCTGCTCTAGGCACCGAGCTGGGGCTGTCACTGTCACCACTGCTGCCACATGGCCCCTCGGTTGGCCTCCAGGAGATGGGAAGAGGGCTTGCTGGCTCCTCACCAGTGTGGAGTCCTGGCCTAGTGCTCAGGGACCCTGAGCTTGGTTCCTCAAGTTTGAATGTGACTTTTTCCTGGTCTGCAACACAGAGAATGTGTCTGTGCAGAGGCCCTGGCGAAAGGAGCATTCGAATGGGGAGTCAGCCCCTTGGACGGCAGTTCAGGACTCCTGGATGAATGGGTTAGATTTAGAGCCCTCTAGGAGAGCCTGGGTGGAGGAGTCTGGAGGTCAGGAGGGGTGTGGGAGTGGCTGGGGGGTGGAGGGTCCACACAGAGGCGGCGCTGAGTTGGTAGGCAGAGAATCGGGAGGAGGAGGAGAAGCAGGAGGGGGGCCCTGCCCACGCCCAGCTCTGACCTCTCCACTCGGTGCTCTCTGTGGCTTTTCAGCGCAGGACGGTGAGGACTGAGCTCCTGGGGGGCTCAGGAGCAAACTGTACCTGCTGCAGGACAGCAACTGTGGAAATGCAGGCTGATCAGCCTCCCCTGGACTGTAGCCTTCCGAGGAGAGACGTGAGTGAGGGAGAGGAGAACTGTGCAAGCTCTGGGCCTATCGAGGGTGAGGGAAGCCCTGTCCATTTAACTCCCAAGGGGCTAATGGCCACTCTCCCCAGAGCGCGTGGAGCTGACAGAGACTGTAGGGACTGAGCAGGTCACAGGGAACTCGCTGTTCATGGGGCAGTGCCCCACACATGAGCTCCCCGACAGCCCCACCAGCTGGGACACGTGCCACTCTGGGGTCCCCATCACAGCGAGGGAGGAGCTGCTACAGTCCGCGATCTTGACCGCCAGCCTGGAGCCTGAGGGTCCTGCTCCTTAAAGCTGTTTCTGCCTCGGCAGTCCCACTGACACCCCTGCGGGGGAAGACTATTGTATGATTTTCTTTTTTTCTCTCTCTCTAAAGATGTTTACTTTTACTCTATTTTTGAAAATTCTTTTCTATTTTAAAGAGAAAAAAATAACAATAACAACAACAAAGACAAAAACAATAAAAAACAATTTCAAAACAGGGTGCCTAGTGAGAGAATCTGAAAGAGTAAATAAAACCAGAAAGATACAATAGATATTGTGAAGGGGAAAGAAATTGTTTAGTGGGAAGGAACACCTGGGATGAGAGAAAGGAGACTTTCCTTTAAGTGGCGATTCACGGGGTCAAACCTCCTCTCACAGCCAGCCCACCCTCTCCTGCTAGCTCTGAGGGTTCCTCACCTTGTGGAAGGGAGCAGTTAATTAGCACCACTGGGGGGCTGGTCCCAGCCTGCTCTCCTGTTATTCTGAGGGGGGAAGCCCAGAGCCCTGGAAGGGGTGGGTGGGTCTGTGACACGCGCCCTCCCGGAAGACAGCAGGTTCTTAGGAAATCCAGGGCAGCCTGGCATGCAGGTGGTGAGCAGGGAGCCAGGCGCCGGGCCTGGGTGAGGGGCTGTGTCAGGCAGTTGTCTTCTGTGGTTGCTCCACGATCCTGACCAGGAGGACCTGCTTTGCCTCAGCCTCTAACCGGCCTGGTGAAATTAGGAGACTGTCTTTGTGGTACGCAGCTTCTGCCTCCCTGTCATTTCTGTCCAGAGCAGAAAGAGTAAGTGACTAAGTCCCAGGCCTTGGTGAGAGGTGATACTGAGGCCCTCAGAAGTGGCCTGTGCCTCCAGGCCACCTGCAGGACATTTGCCCCTGCGGTTTCTGGCTGTGTCCTGCTGGGTGCTCCTGGGGCTTCTGCCCCTCTGTTCCCCTGCTATCGATGAACTCTATGCAGGGTCCTCCTGCTGGGGAGAGTGCTAGACAGAAATTCTTGCTCTAGACTGCTGGCCAGGGGCTCCTGCGACCCTTGGCCCTTGCCCGCTGGCTCTGGAGCCTGCCTGCTTCTGCCTTCCCTTACCTAATTGCTCCCTCTGTTCTGAGCACAATTCCCACTCCTGCGCCCTAGATTCCAAGGAAGGAGGAAAAGGAGCGGGCGCGTGGAATGTCCATGAATTGCAGCCCATGGTGGGAAGATGTAGCTGTGGTGGTGAGGACAGCACTTTCTTCTTCCCTCCTCTGAAGTGGCTTTCTGAGCCAGCGTGTGAGGACACGCAGAGTTTTTGAAATCCCAGTGCCTTGATGCTGCCCGAAAGCAGCTGTGAGAGGGGCAGGGAGGGCTGGCCCCAGGGTTTGACTGAGGCCTGATTAGAAACTGGGATACAGCGGTCTGGCAGAGGCGGGCAGAGGGGCAACTACCCAGGGCCCAGCCTTCGTCCTTCTGGGTGCCATTGGCCCCTTCTATGCAGTTGCCCATGCCTGGGACCCACATGGAGACCTGAGACCTGAAAGGGTGGGAAGGAAGAGGCTGAGATGCCTGTGAAGCTGCTTTCACCTTGACAGAGGCACCAAGCCTGCATGGTGGTCTGATCAGCACGTGGGCACTGTGTGTTTTCAACCTAGCCATGCCCGTGTGTGTGCGTGCGTGTTTGTGTGTGTGTGTGTGTGTGTGTGTGTAGATGTGAAATGCCACGCAGCCGTGCCTTGGGTCTATAAGGACAAGTACCAGGGTGAGTCGGCAGGGTACACAGCTGCCCAAGTTCCTCACAGAAAACACCCAGTGTTTGTGTGTCACGCACGCACGCACTTCCTCCTGCCCGCAGCAGGTCCCCTCTAGATCTCATGCACTGTCAAATGCGGGGTGAAGAGTCGTCCAGCTATGTGGTTTAGGGAACAACAAGAAGAAAACCACTCGTGGTTAATACAGACAGACTCTGCCTGTTAGTTTCCCTTTGTGGCTCCTTGGTGATGAGGCCCATGGTTGTGGGGCCCCGTGTGTCCCCCATGTATACCACGTGATCGTTTCATGTAGATCACCTGCACACACAGATGCACGCTCCCACCATGCACAGCTGCTGCCCCTGGCCATGCCTGCTGGTTTCCCCTGAAGTCAGTCTCAGTGTGCAGCTGCCCTGCCTGGTGCCACCGGCTCTCACTGCTGAATGCACTTTCCTTCCCTGCACCCTTCTGGGTGACTGTGGCTTCTCTTCTCTCAGACCTGGGCCTGAGGGCAGTGTGCTCTCTAGAACCGGGTCCCCGTGGGTGGCATGCTGCCCACTAACTGTGTGTCTGCTCTCCCCAGCTGGTGCTGCCCGAGTACTCCATCCACAGCCTCTTCTGCGTCATGTTCCTGTGCGCGCAGCAGTGGCTCACCCTGGGGCTGAACGTGCCATTGCTCTTCTACCACTTCTGGAGGTGAGTCCGCAGACCCGGGACAGGCCCCAGAGGCATGATGCCAGCGTTCCCCTTCTCCCTCTGAGGAGCTCTCATCAAACCCCACTGCACTGCTGGCCTGTGGCATGTCCCACAGGCGGACCAGGCCCACGTGGGTCAGTGTGAAAACAGCAGCAGAGTTTTCCCCAGTGCCCATCTGCTGATGGATGGGTGATAGAAGTCTGTCTCCACACAGTGGAATATTATTTGGCCATGAAAAGGAATGAAGGATAGATTTGTGCTGTACATGGCTGAACCTTAGACATAGTGCAGGTTGAAAGAAGCCAGACACAAAGGCCACGTGCTGCATCTTTCCCTGTGTGTGAGACATGCACAACAGGCGAATCCAGGGAGACAGAGGTCTGGGAGGGAGCAGAATGTGCAGCTGCTAGGGGCACAGGTTTTCTCTGGGTGGCGGAATGTTCCAGCACTGGGTGGCATGGTGGTTGCATGACTCTGTAAGTGTACAAATGCCCACCAAGTTTTGTACTTTGGAAGGGTGAACTTTATGGCCTGTAAGTTATATCTTAATTTTAAAAAGCACTTACCAGATGGGCTGGGTCTTCTGGGATGTTCTGATGTCAAGTCTCTCTTTCTTGCTCTGACCACATGTTGGACCAGACGTGTGGGCTCATTGTAAAGTGTTGTCTCTGGGTGATGTGGAGCAGGTGAGGGAGCCCACAGCAGTAGGTGGGACTGTGCAGATCACCACCCTGCTCCCCTTGGGCCGGAGCTCCAGACCCCAGCCCTCCCGCCTTGTTATGTTACCACAGAGCCAAGGCTTCATCCAGTCACATCCGGGGTGTCTCGCTGAAACGTGGAAACCACACTGCTTGCTGGGCAGTGTGCAGATCCAAGATAAATACTGAATGCAGATGTGACCCTTCGCCCTGAGCTGCACCCTCGTGGCCAGGGAGACATGCTCCTGACAGAGTGGGGAAGCACAGGAAAGGAGCAGACCTGGGCTAGGCAGACACAGAGGTACATGCACGTGTCTGTAACAAGCAGATGGGCGCCAGCGTGTGCGAGGCCAAGGGAAGGAGGCACAGTGTGCGTGGGTGCAGCACACATCCAGGGCTGTGGGGCCAGGGGCCAGGAGCGGGGAGAAGACAGCTGCAGACATGGAGGGGCGTCAAGGGACAGAGGCGTCGGTCTGCAAGGAGCTGGAATTAATGGGCTCTGGAATGGGATGCTATGGGAGGGGTGGAGGAGGAAAGTGACATCACTACAGCTGACCTCAAGCATAGACCCTGGGGTCCGGTGGATTCCAGGTCAGGGGAAGAGGGCCGCCTGGCCCAGGTGGTGCAGGTGGGGTGGAGGGTCGAGAGATGGCCTTGGGTGCAGGAGTGATGGGGGGGTAGCCTCCACCAGGGCAGGAGGTAGAGGTTTGACTGACCAAACACAGAGGTACAGGGTACGGGGTACAGGCTACAGAGTGTGACTTGGCTGTGTAGAGTTCCACGCCGAGTGTGTCCTCAGCTTTCTGCTGCTGTGACAGAATGCCTGCAGTGTCAGCTTGAGCAGAAGACAGGTTCACTTTGCTGCCTGGAGGCTGCGGCCCACTGTGGCTTGGCCCTGCTGTCCTTAGGCCTGCAGTGAGGCATTGTATCATGGCGGAGCAGTGGCAGAGGAGCTGCTCACCTCATGGGGCCACTGCAGGAGGCCAAGGCCCTGGGCAATGTCCCATCCCGGGTGTAGGGTGTTTCCTTGGGGCCACAGCCGCTACACCAGGCACCAGTCCTCCCCCACTGCCACATCTGTCCTGCCTGGCTCAGTGCTGGTGCAGAGGACGTGACCGTGGCCTCCTCTGTATCCCACTCCTTGTGCAGGGCCTGGATCTCTGCGGTTCTGGGTCCTTCTGTCCAGGAAGAGAGGGTGCCTGAAATGCGTGCCACGCTCCTGTGGGCTGGGCAGAGGGTGAGACTGAATCCAAAGTCGCCAGTCTTAGGTAGAGTGCAGGTGCAATAACATCATGGCTACGAGGCTCCTGGCCTCTGCCACACTGACACTGGACAGGAGGGAGCTCATCCTGGCACCTCCCCAGGACTCCAGAGGACTCCAGGGGATGCATTTCCCCGCTTTCCCAGCATCATTGCATAGGGCAAAATTGCCCTGATGCCCATGGCTCTGACCTGAAGACCGTGCCTGCAGGGAGGGTGCAGAGCCCTGAGAATGGTACCCACTGCACACTGGGCACGCGGGGACCAGGCTGTGTGGCATGGATGGCCTGGCCTGGTTGCATGACCTTTGCCCTACAGGTACTTCCATTGCCCTGCTGACAGCTCGGAGCTGGCCTATGACCCACCGGTGGTTATGAATGCAGACACCTTGAGCTACTGCCAGAAGGAGGCCTGGTGCAAGCTGGCCTTCTACCTGCTCTCCTTCTTCTACTACCTGTACTGGTGAGTGGCTGGCATGGGCGGGGGATGTCTCACTCACCGGGCAGGGCAGGGGTTGCGGCTTTTGAAAGGAGAAACATAAGGCAGACGTCCCTGTCTGGAGCATGTCCTCAGGGCCACGCTGTCAAATGCACCCTTCCAGTGTCTCCGGGGTGGGGGCAGGGTGGGTTGCAGGTAGCACCTCTGCTTCCCACCAGCATCCCGGTGGCGCATCAGGTATCAGCTGCCTGTGCTCAGCACCCTCTAACATTACCTGAGGCCACTGGGCTGAGCCAGACAAGGCGCTGTGCAGCTGAGCTAGCAGCCATTGGAGAGCAGCCTCTCCCTGTCACCTTGTGGTCCTGCCACTCCTTCAGCATCCCAGGGCTGTGGGTAACAGCACTGGGCAGAGGAGGGAGCGGACGTTAGACCAGGGATGCCTCTGGGCTGGGTTGGGGCTGTAGCAGGGGTAGTTGACTGCATTGTCCACCGGTTGGTCCCTGAGTTCAGGCCTTTCCATATGCCCCTGGATCATGCGGTAGATGCTGTCTATACCCCCGTATGACACCTGAGGAGACAGGTCTAAGAAGGCAGGTCCCCTTCCCTAAGGGCCAGCTGACAGCATCATGGCCAGAAGAGCCCTCAAGTGTGGGACTGTTCCCAGAATACTGGATGTCCCCAGGGTCTCGGGAGGGGTCTTGGTCAGTGGGAGGGGGCAGAGGTGACAGGGAATGCTTTCAACAGCAGTTCTGGGTGCCAGGACCCCAAGTCAGGAGGATGGATGCATGGTTTTATGGAGGCCCCTGAGACCCCATGGTGCCCAGGCAAGGCCGGCCATAGGGCAGGATTCTGCTCCTTCCGTCCCTGGTGTGTGCAGCCTGTAGCTCTGAGTGCGGCTCCTGTCAGTCTGCACCCGGGGTGCCCAGCGTGCTTCCTCTTCAGTTGTCTGGGGCCAGGCTGCCTGGGCCACTGGGATTTCTGACACCCAGTGAGCCCCAAGTCTCCTGGCTCCAGGTCTGGGCTCTAGAGAGAGCAGTGGGGGTTGCATGACCTCTGCCCTACAGGTACTTCCATTGCCCTGCTGAGAGCTCGGAGCCGGGGTGCCGGGGCTCCTGTCCCGGACGGGGTGACGTTCTGGCTGAGTGTGTCCGTATCTACCCTCTCATCTGTCGCCTGGCTTGGCACTATCTTCACATTATCCCTGTTAGTTATAGAACAGAATTGGAAAGGACCTGGCTGGTCCCAAGGCCCAGGGGGCTGGGTTCCTGACCCCTTGGTGGTTCCCTCAGCCCTGGCCTTGGGTCCTACACTGGGGAGGCATGGTCAGGGCAGGGAGGGCTACTCTTCCTGTCCAGAGAGCTCTGCGCTGAGCTCAGCAGAGGCCAGGCAGGGCAGAGTTGGTACCGGAGCCCGCAGCATGGGCCTCCTCTCCTTGGGGTTATTTCTCTGTCTGTAATTTGTCACCCACAGCTTCCTTGTCCCCTTGGCACAAAACTCCCGCGCGTGCTTCGCCTGTGCCTCAGAGCCCAGCACACAGCAGGCCCCAGGCAGCCCTGGTTGGGCTCCACAGCGAAACCTCGGTTTCCCCAAGACAGGGATGGGGCCTAGAGGAGGCACTTGGTAAACATTAAATAAGAGTGGACGGGGGCTGGGGATATAGCTCAGTGGAATAAGCGCCTGCCTAGCAAGCGCAGGGTCCTGAGTTCGATCCCCAGTACCGCCAAAAAAAAAAAAAAAAATTAAAAAAAAAAAAGAGTGGACGGAAGGGAATGGCGCATGAGGCGCAGCCACACAGAGGCCCAAGGGCTGGCTCTGGGGTGGGACTGTGGCTGCTGCCCTGGGGTCGCAGCTGTGGGGTGAGCCACAGGATCGGACCCTGCCTCCCTCTGGAACGGCCCTGGGCTTCTGCCCTGTGGGGTCTCAGTGGACACTGTAGATCAGAGTCCACCTAAGAGCCCTGGTGTCTGTCCCTCCTGGGCTGTACAGGGCCCTGCCAGGGTCCCTGATCCCTGCACCCGAGTCCTTAACACAGTGGGCTGGGCCAGTGCCCCTGGGACGTCACTTGGCCCTTGCAGGCCGTGTCCACATCACAGGTCTCTGAGATGGCCCTCGCCCGTGTCCCTGCCCTGGGCCACTCAGCCACACCCGGCATAAGCCACAGCATAAGCCCCTGCCATGGCAGGTGAGGGCTGGGAGCGGAGATGACAAAGTAGGTGCGGACACTTGGAGCAGTTGCCTCTCCCGCGGCCATGGCGTGCCCTGCAGTGGCGTCCACGCTGATGTCCAGAACAGCAATGAGGGAGGCGCCTCACCTCTGGCCTTTGTAAGCCCCCTGAGCACCAGCTCACGTCTGCCAGGCTCTTGCTAATGATCTTTCCCTTTCTATCTCACCAGCATGATCTACACATTGGTGAGCTCCTAACTCCAGAGCAGACACTGCAGAGGTGACGGGGAGGCCGAAGCTGAGGAGTCCGTTCCTGCTGGTGACCAGAGGAAGGCCAGAGAGGGATGCAAGGAGAAGGTCCAGCAGGCTGCGATGGCCATGAGGACCAGGGCAGTGCAGTGGTGGCTTGGGTCACTGTGCCACCTGCTGCCCTATGTGTCAGTCTGCACTCAAATCCCACGTGTGGGACCCTGGACGTAGATGACAAACACTGAACTCTACTGAGCCACAATTGCTGCTTTCCAAATCTGCCCTTCCACTGAAGAGCTCCCGGCCCTGGGAACAAGTCGGAGGCTGGAAGGTGTCTGCCAAGGACAGATGCCAGTCAGGGCTGCGTCCTTGGGCTGTAGGACGTTGTTGGGAGCCACCTGGGGCACTCCAGCTCTTCCCCAGTGGTGGCCTCAGCCTGGCCTCCACACGGGGCTGGGATGTGGGAGGCTACCCAGGCATAGCCTGCAGTCTGTGGTGTCTGCCCCCCCTCTGCTGGGTCTGGAGGTGACTTCCTGAGTGGCGTTGGGGTAGGGTGTTGGCAGAGTTGTGTCCAGTGTTGCTGGTGAGTTGGGGAGGGGAAGAAGGGAACATGGAATTTTAAAAATATTTACAGCACGTTCAGGTGTTTGTTCTTTACCCTTTCAAGGTGTATTCTGCTGTTGCCAAAACCATCAGAGTAATGGAAACCAGCTGGCAGGCTCTAGAGCTGCTTTTGTGCAAAAACCTCAGAGCAGTGCTGAGCAGAAACCTTCACAGTGGCTGCCGCCATCGGACAATGGTTCAGCAAAGGCACCCAAGCTTAGTCTTCCTCCTGGTGTTTTCTCCATCGTGGGGTGGCTGAGGCGTGTAGGTGTGAATAGTGACAAGGTCAAGACTGTTCTGCTTGGATCAGGCAGTGATGCTGGCCTTGTCCCTGCTTTTCCTTGTGAGACACTGTTAGACCCTGTGGCTGTTCATGTGTGTGCCGGCTACTGTGCAAACTTGGTCGTGGCAGTGATTGTGGGTAGTGCTGTGTGCCATATTTACATGCAGGTCTCCCTGCCAGCCCCTCATTTCAACCCTGGCTGAGTGGGACTTGTTCCATGTGGCGGGAAGTGGGGCTGATGGGAAAAGCAAAGTTCCAAAAAGGTTCTGTACTCCTAAAACTTCTGGTAGCAGGCTTCTAAAAATTCTGAGGGCAGAGCAGGGAGCTGGCCATAGTGTTTTGGAGGGGATGCCAGTCCCCTTGGGCCAGGGTCCTGGCAGATGGCTTCACTGAGTCACAGAGTGACCTCCAGGGCTGCCTGACCCTGCTGGGCTCCAGTCCTTGGAAGCCAGTCACCTCCAGAGCAAGTAGGCCTGACTCAATTCCCTGCACACGGTCAAAGTGGGGTGAGGGCCACCTCCGTCCTGTCTGTGAGCCTGTTCTGTCTCTGTACTCTGCCTCCTTCCCAGAGGGTGGAAGTGGCCTGTAACAGGACACAGAGCACAGGCTGAGGGAATGGAATCAGGAAATTCCCTTGTAAGCAGGGGGCGGACAGCAACCCCGCCTCCCTAAGGCTTTCTATCCATATGGTCAGCTTCGGTTTGGAGCCCCCCTCTTGGCAGTGAATGGTAGTGATTCGCATTTACATGACACACCCCGCAGGTTGCGTCCACACCTCTGGAAACCCTCCTCAGGATCCCATGAGGTCCAAACTCCCCTTTCTCCATGTTGTAATGGGGAGACCAAGGCTCAAGTTGAGAGCTGAGGGCTTCCCTGTAGCCACACAGCAGTTGCAGGCCTACTTTTGAACCCATATACCTGACTTCAAAAACCCATGTCCTTCACCTCCGTCTGAGAGCCATCAGAGCCACTCAGGGTCCTGCTACAGTGTGGCTGGTGGAGCTATTTTCCAAGAAGGAGTTGAAAGCCAGAGCTTGGAGAAGGTCGGGAGTGCAGGCATCTGTGGAGGGAGGTCTCTCAGGAGGGCTGCCAGTGTCCGGGAGCTCTTGGTGGAAGAGAGGCACCCAGCATTTCCCTCCACAGTTGTGACCGGGGGAAGCTCTCAGAACCTGGGGGAAGTAGGTGAACATTTCGTGGCAGGGAGAGGAAGTCGGAGGCGAAGAAAAGGTTACAGATGTGAAGGTCACAGGAAGGTGACTCTATCCCATTAGAGGTCAAATGTGTGGAGCTCATGTCTCCATGTGACAGAAGAATGGGTACCAGGGCCAAAGCGGTGAAGAGTGGGAAAGGGTTCTTGAGAGAAAGTACTGAGTGGCAGTACCACCACGAGAGGGTCATCACCACGGCTCTGTGGGGTTTCATACGGGAAAATGACCACATCTCAAGCTGTGCTGGGCCACACTGAGGCTGACCTGTCGCAAGTATAGCTGCGTAGCTCACCCTGACCTGATAGGGAAGCATCTGGGGCGAGGGTGTATGGGGTGTCACTAACTTCTGCTCACCCATAACTCCTGACAGAGCAGAGGGGAGGGGATCTGGCCAGTGTCCAGGCCCCCACTGTGCACCTGACGCCTTATTCAGGCTCGCCGGACAGGCGGTGCTGTCTCAAGCTCTGTCTGTCCCAGGGGCCTGCAGACCTGGTTCTCTTCCAGGTCACCCCAGCCGCAGTATCGACGTCTCATTTTCTGCACTGACTGTGAGGGCCTGGCCCCTCTCTGACGGCCGCTCAGTGTCTAGCGTAGCTGTCCATGTAAAGGGCGGAGGCCAGGTCGTGGTGTTCAGTAGCTGTGGAGGCCTGGGGACCTGCAGCTCCGGGAGGCATGGTGGGGTGAGACAGGGGACGCCGGCCCTGGAGGGAACACGGCTGGCTGTGGGAGTCTTGCAGCAGACAGCGGGCTGTATGTGGTCAGAGGGCTTGGGCTGTGGAGAGATGTAAGGCAGGGAGATGCTGACCAAGCGCCAGGCACACCAGCCTGTCCCAGCTAGAGGAGGACTGGACACAGCCAGCGGGAAGCTTCCCACAGGAGCAGAGCAGCGCTGGGCGTGGATGGTCCCAACCATACCACAAGGGGGGGGGTGACAGAGCTCAGCTCCCCAGGGAAAGTCTCCCTTTTGTCCTATTTTTAGTTTGGTAATTGCGCTGATGTTGAATAAAGGTGTCCTGGTTGTGACAGTTTTGTTCTCCTACCAGGAGATGAATGCAGTGGCAAAGTGCTCTGACAACAATTAATGGCGCCATGCTGTGTGCTCACACAGACCCACTTCCTAACCCTCCCTCCTGTGGCCTTTACTCCCAGCCCAAGCTGGGCCTGGTTGCTGGGTCACTGTGGCTGTGGAGGGTGGAGGCACCCAGGGCCTCTGCAGCTCTGCTGGTCCCAAGCACAGGGAGAGGGGCTGAGAGGGGGTCCTGGGAGCACAGGCAGCTGGGCATTGTGGGCAGGAGGCACGTGTTAGCACTGTCCTTGTTAGGGGTGGCATGTGCTGTCCTGCGAGAATAGAAGGGGGTGACCATAGGGCTGCCTTGGGCTGGGTTTCACTGCTAGAGTAGAAATGGGGTCAGAACCACCCAACAGACGGCATCTTCTGGTAGCACCAATTGTCCCAGTCCCCCACCCCCCATTCTGCCTGGCGTCTGGACCCTGAGCAGCCACCTGTGCTGGGAAGGAGGCCACTGTGAGCTGGAACAGGCTATGGAGTCAAGGGTTTTGCTAAACAGCGGTGACACATAGCTGTTAAAGCCAGAATTATGTAAGTGTAAATAAATATATTAAAAACAGTCAGAACTCGTCACCTCCCTGTCACCATGACACATTTTAAGGCCCCAAGCTTGAGCCTCTCGGCATCGTAGACGGGGGATTATGAGGCTCTGAGACAATGGCTCTGTGCCTGCCTGTCACTGGAGGCAAGAGAGAGGAGCAGATGGCTCCCAAACGCTGCAGGGCACCCAATACCTTAGACCCCACATCCTGAAGTCACCACCTCCCACAGCCCAGCCTGGGGCCAGGCTGTCACCACTGCAGCCTTGGTGACACAGATACCCAGACTCCCACAGGTGGGCTGTTAGGGCTCCTTGGGGCTGGGAGAGGGCCGGTGGGAAGATCTCTGCTGGCCACAGGAAAACTCTGGCCTTAGACCCAGGGCCACGTCCTTGGACCAGTGCCCAACCCAAACAGGCCTGTCCCTGAGGCTCCAGGTCCATAAACAGGACATGGGACCTCAACTGAGTCCTGCAGGGAACAAGATGGCACTCTGCTGTGGTGCCTGCCTCCTTGGAATCCTCATGTGAGGAAGAGTGTGCCTGCGAGGAGCTGTCCCTATGTGTGAGACCCCTGTCCCCATGTGTGTGAACCCCCTTCCCCTTGTGAGGTCCCTGAACCCATGTGAGAATCTGCTCCCATGGGTGAGGTCGCTGTCCCCATGTGTGTGAATTCCCTTCCCCATGTGAGGTCTCTGTCCCCATGTGAGAATCCGCCCCCATGGGTGAGGTCGCTGTCCCCATGTGTGTGAATCCCCTTCCCCATGTGAGGTCCCTGTGCCCATGTGAGAATCCACTCCCATGGGTGAGGTCGCTGTCCCCATGTGTGTGAATTCCCTTCCCCATGTGAGG
>PVLD010005613.1:12120-34580 GCA_004027595.1 Dinomys branickii | reverse complement strand
CCACTCCCATGGGTGAGGTTGCTGTCCCCATGTATGTGAATCCCCTTCCCCATGTGAGGTTTCTGTCCTTATGTGAGAATCTGCCCCCATGGGTCAGGTCGCTGTCCCCATGTGTGTGAATCCCCTTCCCCATATAAGGTTATTTCACAGGGAGCTTGTTTCCTGTACTTCCCCCATGTTAGACATCAGACATATTCCACAAAGGTGATGATATTTTTCTGCTATAGAGCATTTCTGAAAATGACAGGGTTTCCTGCTCAGCCTGGGAAGACACTTGAACAGTGGCACTGTGGTGGCATTTACGTCTCTCTTTGATGGTTGGCAGGACAAAAGAGTCTCCTGGGACTACTGCATCTCTAACCCAAAAAGCCAATATCTGAGGCCCCTGGGGTCCAGAGGGAAGCCAGACCTGATGGAGGGGACATGGCTCAGGGAGGAAGAAGCCGCGGGCAGTGGGAGGGGGCAGAGTGTGTGCGTAGCCCAAGTGACAAGCAGGGAGGGAGAAGTGCCAGTCACATGCCAAGTTCTGGATAGTCACCTCACAGACACAGGGACAAGACCTCACACACAGGGATAGGAACCTCATACATGGGGGTGGGGATTCACACACAGGGACAGAGATTCACACACACAGGGACAGGGGCCTCACGCATGGGGGTAGGGATTCACACACATGGGGACAGCAACTTCACCCATGGGGGCTGATTCTCACACGGGAACAGAGACCTTATACAGGGAAGGGGATTCACACACATGGGGACAGGGACCTGACCCATGGGGGCGGAATCTCACATGGAGACAGGACCAGTCCCCCCATCAAACTGTGATGAGAAGTGTCACCTGGCTCTCAATGGGACAGCCTGCCTGCACTGTCACAGGGACAATAGCAGGCAGCATGGGGCTTCAGGAAACTGTCCCAGGCATGTCCTGTAGGGCCTGGAGGGACAATCAGCCTGAGGAGGCCTGCAGGAAAATACAGAAGAAGCAAGGGCAGAAGAGGGCCGGAGTGGTGGCCGGGTGGGTGTTGTGGTTTAGTGGAATCACAGCTCCTGCAGTGATTTGTGACTGGCCAGCGCAGGAGCCGTGGTGGGGTTGTCCCACTCCACATGAAGAGTGGAGGTCCAGGGCCCTCACCAGGTCCCTCAGGGAGACTAACACAGTCACTCCTCAGCATTTCTAGGGGACCCATGCTCTGAGGGGTGGTGAGAGACTAGACCCTCCCCAGAGCAGGGTGTCTAGAGTCCATGCCGTGGGCCAGGCAGAGAGGGTTCTTCAAAGAGCGCAAGGCTCCAGGAGCAGAGGAGAGGGATGGTAGAAGCCACCCCTTTGCCCTTCCTGTAGTGTTGGGGCAGTTGCTTCCTGGTCAGGCTTCTAGCGGGCAAAGTTCTCTAACCAGCACACAACAGTCCACTGAGGCTGTCTCCAGGGAGTCTGGGTGTGGCTGCAGGTGCAGGCAGGAAGAGCCCGCTGGGGCGAGGTGTGGAGGGTGAGTGTCCCATAGGACAGAGGGGTCCCACAGCCCTGTTACCAGAGGTGCTGTGAAGCCGCAGGCCATGGCCCACGTCAGACAGTAGCACCCATAATAATTGATCTTCATAATTCAAAGGCAGAAAAAACAGGAAGGGCTGAACTTAGGATGTTATGGGTTCAAATCCCTTTGTACTTAAGTATCTCGGGAGCTGGACTCTGCCCTTACCAGACCCAGGGTAAATGTCTGCCGGCTCAGCTGAATGTTGGAGGCACTCAGAATCTGTAGGACAGAGCTGACCCTGGTGGAAGGTTGGTGTGCAGCAAGGTGTTAGGGAGAGGACTGTCTCAGAGAGTCCTGCAGTCAGCATGAGGGGGTCCTAGGCTCACAGGAGGTGGTCATGATGCAGGCACCACTCCCATCTCGGTCCCTGAGTCACCAGGGTCCTGGGGGGGCTAATGCTGTCACCCCCTCACCTCAGCATGATGTCTGTAGAGGCTGATTGACCATGTCAACTTAAGAAGTTTAGAAGATTAACTAAATCAACTCAGCAATTCTACTCCGTGGAGTGTAGAGCGCCCCCCCCGGGGCAGCTCATCACCTGAGTGGCATCAAAGGGAAATGAGGAAGGGCAGAGGGCTTCCATTCTTGGAGGAGCTCTAGTCTTCACCTTTAGTTTGGACGTCACCTCCTGGCTTCTAGCGCAGACTTTTGGACAGTGTTTATCGGCTTGGGCGAGTCAGGCTGGGCCAGGGCTGCATCTGGGAAGTGACACTGGGGACCCTCCTGAACGGTCTGGGCTGGCTCCCAGCAGGGCTCAGATAGACATGGCTCGGGGGCTCCACTGCGCATAGAACCAGCGCATGGAGGGGCAGGGCATGAGTGACGCCGAGCTGGTGACAGGGGAGGGCAGCTACCCCTCACCTCGGTGGGGGACACCACCCGTCCCCACCCACACTTGCCATCTCTGGGGAGGTTGGAGGCTTGGTGTTGGAGCAGCAAGGGGTGCAGAGGAATTCGCGGGCCTGAATTGTCCCTAGGTCTGTCCTGTTCCGCTGTGGCTGGGGATTCTGGGCCCCACAGGCAGCTGCCCTCTCTGGGTTGTGTGAGGCTGGGGCTGGGGTATTAATCCAGCCACTTGTGAATCATGGAGCAAGCCCTGGTCTTGGAGTGAGAAGGGCTAAACTGGAATTCTGACTTCACCTATCCTCGGCTAGATGAGGTCAGTCATGTTTTTAATCTTCCTGAGGCCTAGTTTGCTCAACTGTGAGATGAGAGAGTTAATGGGTAATTTTCCAAGGGTGATGTGGATATTAAGTGAGATTATTTACATGAGGTCGATTTGCAGTTTTGAAAATCATGCTGTACAAACATGAGGTCTTAGCATTATGGTCGTCATAGATGAAGCTGACTTCTTTCTACTTCATAGAGACACTTAAAATATAACAGGATCTGAGGTGACAGGGTGAGGCTGAGAGAATCGGCCTCCAAGACGAGAGGGCGGGGTCGCCAGCTCTGCTTCCCTGAGGATCATCTCCTGGAAGCGCTGGACAGGTGGAGGCCAGAGACTTTCTGATGCGGTGCTTTTCATCCCTGGGGTCAACATTTCAGTCCAAGTCTAAAAAAACGAGAACTGTCCCAGTGCTGCTAACCTTCCCTGAGAAGGATATTTCAGGAGCAGATTCCACCAGACCAGTTTAATTCCATGGGCAATTTTTAAAATAGCAGCATTAGACTCTTTCCAAATTTTTCCACTTTCTTTTTCTTAAAATTATTTTTGCTGAGATCAATGACCATCTGTACAAAATTTATGAACAAGGTTAAATTTATTAGTCAGTTTTCTAAAATTGTCACTTTGCCAGTGTGAGTTCCACATGAAACCACTAATTTTATTGAGTCTAAATTTCCCAAGTCAAATTTCTCAACACTGAATTCTTAGTTCAGTGAGTTATCGGCAGAATTCATGATGGGAACCTTGGCGTATTGGATGCTCCAGTGGTGCTGAATGTCTCACTAATTCCATTCTCTTCTACACGTCAGATATTGCCGCAGTTTCACTGCTACCCGTCAGGGGTGGTTCTTCAGTAAATTCACCTGCCATATGTCATCACGGGCTGCGTTAGACATTGTCAAATTTATGTCATTCTGATTACTTCTAGCAGAAATGTCAGTTATTGCTGGGTTCATTTTTATTTCTTGGTGAATGCATGTGAATACTACTGGCACCTGTCGGTGGGCATCTCTCACCAGCTTGGTCACAGGCTGGTGTTCCTGACCACTGAGCCCTTTTGGACAGATCAGCAGGAAGAGGCCAGGGCTGGGAGAGCGACTGAACTTCTGGGAGCAGGTGGGGATGCAGTCGGTGTGCTCATGTGGAAACAGCAGTGCAGACGGGGTGGGGAACGCAGTGGTGCTCGCGGAAAGTTGGAAGAAACCCAGGAGAGAACTGCAGCAGGCAGTGGTGAGCTTACTCCACGGGCTCCAGGGCATCCACGTCCTGTTGTCACACCTCCGTGTGTTGGGGGGCTGATGACTTCCTGCCTTACTACCCAGGGAACTGGAGCACAGACAGAATTCATCCTTATATGGGGTCACAGACTACAAAGGGTAGATGTGGGCTCACAGTAACCAGACTCTGACAGGTTCTGACTCCAGGAGGGGATTTTTTAGAAATGCTCAGAGAAGATAGCACTTAAAGGGCTGGGCGTAAAGGTTTGTTTCTGGCTTCTGTGTCTGTGGGTGCTGGGCTATTTCTTGAGAAAGGGAAATGGTCTGGGGGATAATATTGTCTTGTACTGGCAGGGCAGGGGCCCTCAAACAGACAAACAGGAGGCTGCCCCTGCCACATACCAGGCGTTTAGCTGGGGCAGACCTAGTGCACAAGAGGTTCGTGGGAAAGTAAAGCTGCTTGGGGACATAATGTGCTCTGTTCTGACATTGAGTTGTGGCAACTGCTCCACTCTGACGGCTGACACCTAGGTCCTTTCAGGCCCCATTTCTCTGCCTGTGCTCTGGTGACACCTGCACAGCAGTGGGGTCCAGGCTGCTCCCCGCTCTCGTCACCCCTGAATCTGCCTTGGCACAAGAGCTGTCCCTGAGCCGCCAGCCTCACTGTGCCACGGAGAATCCCCTTTATGCCCTCCCCATGCCCACAGAATCCTCATTTTCAACAACTGTATCTAAATTTGGACTGCATTTGGTCCTTGTCTCTGTAACAGACAAACTCTGCACTCGGCTATGCCTGGTCGGATGAGAGGGAGCAGCAGGACTCTCCTTCCCACGCCGGACTGCTCACCTGTAGGATGTGGTCCCCCACCACAGTAGGTGGGGGGTGGGTTCAGAGGGTGCTGAGGTGACCTGGAGGGCCGGGCCTATGTGATGCTGGCTGGCTGCAGGTATCCTGGCCAGGTCAGGGATTTGCTCCCAAGAGGTCCCTCCCTGCATGTTGGAGGAGACCTCGCACCCTGAGTGTCAGCTCTTCTGGCAGCATGGCACGTGGCTTCCCCCGGTTGAGCCGAGAGGGCAGGAGGGAGAAGTCACAGTGTTGGGACCTGGGCTGGAGGTGGAACAGGCTGTACATGGGTGTGACTTCAGGGATGAACTTCACAGAAGGGAGCCTCAGGTGTATCATCCACAGGGCATTTGCTTAGGGACAATTTTACAAACACTAGAGTGAAAGTCCAGGAGAGGCAGGAGTAGGAAAGGAGGACATGTGGTCCCTGCGCCTTTCCAGTCCCACTCCTCCCTTTGGTGTTCACAGCCCAGTGTGACTGCTCCAGGCTTGGCACACTGTGTGCACTGCGTGTGTGCTTCCCAGAGACCCATCTCACACTGGTCCTTTTTGCAGGGGTCGACAGTATCTAGCAGTCTTGGGTTCATGCGGCATGTGAAGTACGTTACCTAAGTGACTGTGTTTAATTGCAAAATCACGTGTCCATTCCACAAAGGTGGAAGCGGAGAGGGGGCAGTGCGTGAGGGGCCCTGGCTGTGTTTTTGGGCCATTCCTTTCAAATGTCTTGAAGCAGAATCTTGCAGACTGTTGCCATCAGGTTCCGATGTGGCCAGGAGGCAGATGGCACAGAACAGGACCGGGTCACCACAGGTAAAATGCCCAGTACAGCAGGAAACAGTTGGTGTGGTGCTGAACAGGGTTCAGCTGGGGTCCGGCAACTTTCCCTCCTTCGCAGGGTTCATAACCACACTGAGGACGCTGCCTATGGAGATCACAGCAGACAGCACCGGAGAACCCACAGGTTTCCTCTCAGACCGCCGGTGCAGACCCACTCTGTAGGTCCCCCTACTAAGCTTTGCCATCCTGGTGCTGGTCATGCAGCTCCTGAGGAAGCAGGGGCTTTGAAAGGTGACTCATGTGAAAATCTGAGAGGATGGCTGTGGGGATGTTTTCTAAATATGCCACTCCCTCTGCCAGCGAAGAGGGACAGGAAGCCAGCATCCCCACAGGAGGCAGAGGTGGCATTAACACCACGCCTTTCATCCCACTCTCACCCTGTTGCCTTTTTTGCTCCTCTGAAAGCCGGGCTGCTGAACAGGATGAATGTGCATTAGTAGGAGTCAGAGGAGTCAGCAAACACACGTGAAGGTTGTTTGGCAAGGACTTGGGCTGCGTCGCGGCGTTCAGACTTCACACTCTGTGCTGGCAGGTGTTCACTGAGTGCTCATGTCTCCCAAAACTCTTGACAGTGTTGTGAGGCTTAAAACAGTAAGGTAAGTAAAGCAGGTTCTTGCTCCCAAAGGATCTCGAGATATCATCTGGAAAAGAGAATTTACTTGAAAAAAGAACAAGAGAGGAGTGAGTGCAAAGCTCTGTGGTAGAATCCCGGGAGCTCCAGGGTCAGATGAGGAGCTCAGCCTGTGATGTTAGCACAAGGGCCCTGCAGCGGCCCCTGGTGACAACCAGCTATGGAGCAGGACTACCCTAGCACTGGGCTCTGAGAGACCGCAGGACTCCTCCGAGTGGCTGAGGGTGCGACAGGACTCTCCTTACCAGCACCGAGACGGTCCGAGACTGGAATGGAAGTGCTCAGACCCGCTGTGGACTTCCTGCTTCCGCTGCCCACCTTGCTCTAGGTGAGGCTCCCCTTTCTGTCCAGACAAGGACCAAGACCACAGGGCTGAGTTGAGCTGTGCAGAGCTCACCTGGAGCAGGTGAGCTGCGTATGGGAAGAGGAGCTGATGTAGCAGGAGCTCTGGTGCGCAGCCTGGAGGGAGGAGCACAGGGATAGGGGCAGAAGAAGGGGACTCTGTGCAGTGCAGGCACGGGGATGGTGACCATACCACACAGGCTCTGCTCAGACACTGCCTCAACAGCACCAGCCATGAGGGGCAGACACAGACCTGCCCTCTACCCTTTGACCTAACACCAGCCTTTGCTTGTGGATTCTGCCAGTGTTGACTGGAAATATTTGAAAAGAAAAACTGCATCTGTCTGAACACGTCAAAAGGCCCTTGTCGTTTTCCTGAATCGTGAAGGGGACAAGTCATCAGCATTTGCACTCAGCATTTGAGCTCCCTAGGAGGACGGCAGCAGTGGGTGGAAGTGCACAGGTCCCATGAGCTCTGCACCATTTCCTCCGTGAAGGCCTTGAGCACTTGAGGGCCTGGGCGTGGCCTCTTGGACCCATCCCGTTGGACACCCAGGCAGCTGCATCCACACTGCTTGGCCCCTCCTGGGATAGTGCTGCACTTAACAAGGCTGCCTGGTTAGGAGGGACGCTCCTTGGAGCCAGTATATCTCGCGTGGAAGTGGTCTTCTACAACACGAACAACTTTAGCTCCCCTGACACAGCTTCGTGTGTGCTGCTGTGCTGAGCACCTCACCGGGGCAGTTTTCTTCAGCCCTCCCAGTGCTCACGTTGGCAAGGCCCCAGCCCACTGCCACATACACAGGGGGAGAAACAGGCCGGGATTTGAGTTCCTGGCTGCCACACGGCAGACCCAACTCGGGGGACAAGCTGAGCTGCAGAGGACACAGGGACTCCGGATTTCTCCTCAGGGCCCAGGGATGTCCTGTCTCCCCAGTGAAGAAGCTGATTAGTTAATGATCAATAGCACGCTTAGCTGATTTCATCAAAAGTGTAGAAACTGTGAGGAGTAGCGTCTGGTGGTGTTGATGCTGATTCTCCTTTTGAAAGAGATCAAGGGAAAGAGGCAGGTTTCTCTTTGAGGTTCACTGCACTGGTTAGGGTAATTTAAGGCTACGCGGTACTATTCCTTACTTGTTTAAATGCTGCTTTTCATGCTACAGACGAAAGGAGCCAAGCTCAGCTGTGTGAACAAAGAGGGCAATTGAGGGCCGAGCTGCTCACTTTGCTCCCAGGGTGAGTGATGGTGCCCACCCTGCCTCTGCCGTTGGCTGGGACTCGGGTTTCACCTCCACTCCTCTGCAGCTGGGGTTCAAGCTTGGCTGTGGGGTCCTTGGTGGTACCCCTGGTCCTGCCCTCATCCTTGTGGGGCCCGAGGGGTCCTACACATGGTTTTGCTCCCCCAGGATCTCCTGCCGTAGCTGCTGCTTTTTTCAGAAGTCCAAAGAGAAATAGGACCAGATCCTGGACCAGGGCCCCAGAATTGTGAGCCAAGGTGACCCTACCCTGCGGGACCTGACTGCCTGGGGGACTTGCTGCAGTCTTCACGGAGCAGACAGATAGAGCTTTCTGGTGGCACAGCGGGGAAACAAGAGCAGCTGTCTGCTGTGAGGAAAAACCAGAGCAGTGTGAGAGGCTCTTCGTGGTTGTCAGGTATTGTGTTAGTAATACCCCCTAGTTGTTGCAGACTGATCAGGCCTGCAATCTCCCAAATGAGCAAGCAGACAACAAAGGCTTAAATAAATGAGACAGGTAAAATGATTTCCGGGCTCTGGGAGGATCCAAACCCTCTCAGAGAATCCGAGATTCTGGGGTTTTAGACAGAGACTTCTCTAGGCACTGTATTTGCTAGGGTTTCAAACAAAGGAGGGGAAGACCGAAGAAAATGCAGGAATCTGGGCAGGACTTGGGAATCCCTTTAAGGACTTCTCCAAACAATACTTTATATTAATGTAGGAGAACTATGTTATCTCCAAGAAGACCTCCACCCAGGAGTGAAGTCTCCAGACCAGGGGGCTAGGCCTTGGGCAAGCTCACACATAAACGTGGAAAGCCAATTGGTTAACTTTAAATGCTGCTCAGAGCCACTCCGCAGTGGCCTCCCTCAGTCTGGGGTCACTGTGACCATGAGTTCTGCCCCACCTGATGCAACTGACCAAGGACTGTGAGCAGTGGGAGGTATGCCTTGCATGGTGGCCCGCTGTGACTGCAGAGGCACCTGGGCTATCTACCAGGATCAGCTTCCACTCTGCAGCTGGATGAGCACCACGCACGAGGCCATGCCTCTCTAAGGAGGGGATTTCAAAGAGGAAGACCCACTCGGGCATCTTTCCTCAGAGCAGTCTCTGCAGTCACGAGACCGCGAAGTGGTGAGGGGACGGACCTGGGCACAGGGCCCCACATCTGGGCTTTTCCAGTGCTGCTTGGTGGTGGTGCTGATTGGGAAGACAGTTGCCAGGGCAGACGCAGGCCTCTCCTGGGTGGCTTGGGGCCGGCCCCACTGCCCCGTGGATGTGCCCCAGGCCCGCTGGGCTGGGCTGGAGGTCTGAACTCCTGGGCCAGGCCTCGTTCCGTCTCTGGGCTGGTCCATCTCCAAGTTTGTCCAAGCAGAGCCCAGAGGCGTGGCTCATGCAGGGTTGGGCGGTGACTACAGCCCAGGGTTCTCGCACGAAGGGCAGCTGGGGGCTGGCGGGCTGCGGGTTCTGCTTCCATCTCCTCCCCATGGGCAGTGCCTGTTCCTGAGTCACCGTTGCCTTCTTCCAGAAGTGGGCTCTGAGGGGATGGCCGGTGACTCAGAAGTGTCCCGGTGGAGCCCCAGTTCTGGGCTCATCGTGACCATCACCAGCCCTGGCAGCTGTTCCCCTGCTGACAGCTCTTACCTTGGCCCTGACTGCGCTGTCCAGGGAGGGTGAGTGTGGTTAGGCCATGTGCCCCGTGGGCAGCAGGCACAGCTCTGGAATGGAACGGCTGACCAGTACCAAAATAGCACTGTCTTGGGTGAGAAGTGGAGGATAAAAATAAGCCGTGCTCATTAGCAGGCTCCCTGCCCTGCATCACTGCTGGCACTTCCACCCTGCTCCCTGACTGAGCACAGCACAGGGGAGAGAATGAGTCAGCTGGGAGAGGCTGGGCCCAGCGCATCAGGCCAGAGGCTCAGATGCTGCCTGAAAAATACAGACATCTGGGAGCGGTGGAGAGGCAGCTCTGCGAGGGCAGTGCAGCAGCATCCCTTGGCTCCTCTGCCCACACCACAGGGGTTTGCTCTGCCATGCAGATGGGAAGTCAGCTCAGCAATGAGGTGGGGGCTCAGGTCAAGCAGGGACACAGAACTGGGAGTAAAAGTCGAGTTCTCCTCCTGGCTGCCCAGGAGGAAGTGGCCCCGGTGTGGCTAAGACCCTGTCCCTCAGTGCTGTCCCCAGTGTGGCTGGGCACAGCTGACACGGGCTTGGGGAGGGTATGGGGGGCTGGGGCTCCACCCTACACCTGCTGGGTCCTCCTGTTCCGTTGCCACTGCACCCCAGCTTTCCTGGACTCAACAATCTCAGTCTTGGGGTTTTGAGCAATTGCCCCGTTCCCTGAGCCAGAATGAGAGGGAGGAAGACAGGGGCTAGCGTTACCCTAGTCACCGACACAGCTACAGGTAGAGGAGGAGCAGGGTGTGGCAGCAAAGCAGGGCTCCGGCCTCAGCCGGTAAAACATGCTGACGGACACCACTTGACCAGGCCCGCAGGGTTCTGTGGGAGGCGACAGGAGGGCACAGGGCTGCAGGTTTGGAGCTCTGTGCTCTGTGAGGGCCTGGACGTGGCGGCAGCGGTTGTCCTCCTTATCAGGGTGGTGTCCAGAGGGCCCATCAGCAGGGGCCACAGTGGGGATCAAGACCCACGGGAGGCAAGAGGGGCACGCTGGCTCCCACCCGCATGGCTGTCTATAGCTGCAGCTGACGCTGGTGTTGCCATCTCCAGTGTCCTTCAGTGGGGGCTCGGCAGGTGCTGGGCTCAGACGCCTAGGAGTCCGGCTGGTGCTGGGTCCCTCAGGTAGTCACTGAACTTGGCCTTGCTCAGGGTAGTGCCAGGAGGTACTCAGTGCCTGCCCCAGTGTCAGTGTCCCCTTCCCCCGTGCCCACAACCGTCTCTCCTCCTCCTGGCTGGGATCTACTTCCCATTAAGAGGGCGGCTGTGCTTCCCGACAAGCCCCAAGGCACAACAGCATCTGCCACTCAAGATAGGAATGACTGTCCTGTTATCCCGGGAGCCTGGGCTCCCTCTGAAAAGCCTAGGACTGAAGAGTGCAAAGCATGATGTCCTCAGAGGCCACTAGCTGGCACCCGGGCCAGGCTAGCACAGTCACATACTGAGGGCTTTGAACTCTGACTCCAGCAATTCTTGGGAGGATGGGCCCAGAGGAGGAGTGGGTATATATGTGCCCATTGGCAGTACCATCCCCAAGGGGCGGAGCAGGCAGCTGTGTGCCCCGCTTGCTCTTCTGGGCTGCTGGTGCGGCACCACCCTGCCCCTGTGGGGTGCGGCAGGGGCCCTGGGCTCTAGGCAGCCCCGGCTGCATCAGCTGTGAGGCAGGCACTTGCCGTTTTCAGGTTCTCCCTCAGCATGCTGGGTATAGATTCCTGTTCTCCTGTTCACCGGTAAAGACAAGAATGGAGGGTTAAAGAAGTAAGTCCAGAGTGAAACACACCAGCCCCAGTGTTAGTGAGCTTTCCATCCTTTCAGCAAAACACCTGGGAGAGGAGCTTATAAGGAGGGGTTGACAAGGCTTGAGGTCCGGGGGTTGCTGCAGACCTGTGATGGACACACATCATGCGAGCGCATGGGGGAGGAAGACACATCACAAGGCAGGCAGGGCTGGGGTCACGCAGCTCCCCAGGGGGTAACTTCCTCCCAGGGTGACCACTCCCTCTTGTCAGGTCCCGGCTTCTGGGGTCTCCCCACCTCCCAGGAGCACCACTTCGGCTTTTCCCATGCATTCAGGGTCCAGACTGGAGTGTAAGGTCAGGCCCAGCCTCTGACCCAACAGCTCAGAACAGGCATGAGAGTCGCTGAGTCTGTGAAATGCAGTCTGGAGTCAGCTTCAGTCTGAGATGGCTCTGGGCAAGGTCCAGACACATTTCAGATTTTCCTCTATCTTCCTGGAGAAGCGGGCATAGGTAACTGAATCCCAGCCCTTAGGAATACACTGTATCCCTCCCCTTCCTTCTTACTTGCAAGCCCTGCGCATAGAAATGAGCACAGAGCCACCTCTGTTTGGTGCTGAGGAGGCTGGGGTGGGGAGCAAGGTCACCCCACCTCTGGAGTAGAACCCCCCTGCAGGCTGAGCCCAGGCTCCGACTGACATGACTGAAGCCTGGAGAGCTCCAGGAGGCAGCCCAAGCAAGTCCATGATTTTTCATGCATTTAACTCAATTTTGTTTCTCTTTTATCTTTTTAAATGCCTGTTACAGCTTATATCTAGATGTTCCCCCAGAGCTTCATGCACTCGTAGGTGGTGCTCTCTGAAGGTGGTTGGATCTAAAACATGTAAATGTAGACGAAGGGTGTGTGACACTGGGCTAGTCCCCTAGTTGGATTAGCGTCCCTCTGGGGTGGCTGAATGGATTTACAGAAGAGGAAGGCCCCCTCTGGGTGTGAGTGGCGCCTATCAATAGGCTTGGAGCCTGGACGGATGTAAGGGGACAAAAGGAAGTCAGGCTAGCTGCCCCCTGTGTGCCCTGCCATGGACTCTCCCCTCTGATGCTGCCTGCCCTGGACCCAGCCAACCATGGGCTGGAACCGCTGCCAACCGAGCCCAGATAAACCTCTCCTACTTCAGCTTGGGTGTTGGGTATTTTGCCCTAGCAATGAGAAAAGTAACTAAAACGCTGCACAAGGCAGATTCATAGATTTGAGACTGAAGGTTTGTGCTGGGAGAGGAAGAGGAAGGACGGGAAGAAGAGCAGCTTCCTCCGCGACGAGCAGGGCAGCGGGGCAGAGCCGGGGCTGGTGGGTGTGGGGGCTTCATGGCCGCTGTGAGATGCTGCAGGCCAGGAGGGGCTCCTTCATGGCAGGGGAGCTCTGCAGTCACCCTCAGGGTTTAGGTCTGGAATATCGGGGCTCAGAGATGGCTCCGCAAGGCGGCTGGACTGGAGTGCTGCGCTCATGGGTGGATTAATCCGGGGATGAGCTCCTGGGTGAAAGTGCTGTTAGAAGGTGGGTCACTGGGGTGTGATCTGGAATGCTGTGTTCTCACCCTGGGCCCCTCCCTTCCCTCTCTGCTTCCTGGCTGCCCTGGGGTGAGCAGCTTCCCCCATACCTTTTTGCCTCAAAACCAGTAGACCTTGAACTGAACCCTCTGATAACGTGAGTGAAAATAAACCCTCCTGCCCCTCAGCTGCAGCTGTATGGCACTTTGTCCCAGTAATGGGAAAGTGGTACAGACTGTGACCCTCATGGGAACGGGCTAGGTACCATTGGAGAGCTGAGTGATGGCGGCACAGAGGCCTCACCAGATGACGGCACCTTCGTATTGTCTTCCTGCCTCCCCAACTCTGAGAAATAAGCCTTTCTAAATAGAAATTAGAAAATGGGATGAAATGTTACTCCCTATAATGCAGTGAGGGTCCAGGAAGTTAGAAAAACCTGAAATCAGCAAATATAACTAAGTTTGTGAGATGACAGGAATGCTGTGGGTTGTGGGGACTGTGAAGAGGTGATGGGGTGAATGGTAATGGGGTCACTTCGGCTGTGGGGTGAACACTGGACTGAAGCTGGGGTGAGCTGGGGATGTGAGGAGGGGAGCAAGGGCTCCCAGGAGTGTGAAGGTGCTGTTCTACGCTGCAAGGGGAATTCACATCATGGATGGGATTGTGATTAGTAACAAGATGGGGACTAACTAACCCTGGGTTGTCCAGGAGGACACCACAAGAAGCCCGGAAATGGAGGAGGGGTGCTTGGGGCAGTGCACAGGAGAGTGGGGAGGGGCAGAGTGAGGGGACCTCTTGGAGAGGAGACCAAGCCCAAGGGAGTTGACTCAGGGTCCAGAATCACCTGAGCAAGCCAGGATGAAGTGGAGAGAGGCTCTGCCCACAAGGGGGACTCAGATGAGTTGCCTGGTTAAGAGCCGGATCTGGTGACACTGTAAACACTGCAGTTGCTTCAGATGGAAAGCATCTCATGTCCTGTGATTCCTTTGTTCCTACTCCTATGCTTTCTCCTCCCCAGAATGTAAGCCCTAGGATCCTGTTTCCCTGGGGGCTATAGGTGGAATTGTATTGCCCAGCCTTGTGCATCCTTCCCACTGCTGAGGAGCATGACCTCATCAAGACAGAAAGGGCCTTGCTATTTTATACTATTCTGTATCATACAAATCATGTGAAATCTGAAAAGAGACTTGTGAAAAGACAATTCTGAGATTCTTCACATCGGGCTCATGGGAGTAGTTATTAGTCCTGTTTAATTTTATCTCTGTTTTCCAGAAGGTGTCCCTGTGCGTTTGACAAGCCATAAGGGGAGCTTGACACTGTCTTATTCCATGTGAGTGGGCATGAAGATGGAACTGAGATTCCACTACATTTTCTGGTTTGAAGTCTGGGCATTGCTGAGCTGTGTCTCCTGAAGCACAGAACCCAAGCAGGCCTGAGGTCAGTGGACTCTGGAGAGAACTGGGTTTTCCCCAGCCCCGGGAGGGAGCAAATCACCCGAGGGTCTGCACCCCACTGCATCTGGAGCCACACAGGAGAGGAGCTGGAGAGGACCCTCTGGCACTGCCGGCCTCTCCCGGGTCGGGCCCTCAGCGCTGTCCCAGCCCCTTTCCTTTTTCTGTTTTCCTTTTATCGGCACATGTTGGCAGCGTCTAATGACCGCATTGCAGTGGGGAGTTGGTGTAAGTACACAACTCGGCCTACTTCCTCTTCGGTCTCTGCCCTCCCTCCCTCCTTCCCCCTCTGTACTCCTCCCTTTCCCATTTGCAAAAGATCTATCGCTGTTTCTTGTCATCCATTACTTTGTTCTTCAAATTATTTATACTTTGGATTCTCCTATAAGAAAGCAAAGCCTGCTTTGAATCCAGCCCTTCAGGAGAGCAAAACCAGAGGATGTAGCCTGCGCTCCCCATGGCTAGAGTTGGTCCAACCTCAGGGGACCACAAGGCCCTCAGGCCCAGAGCCCCTGTGAGTCTGTTGCTCCTGGCTGCTGTGCTCCCCTCCTGTAACTCTGAGTGTGTTTACTTGATGTTGAGGCCTTGCTGCATCTGTGCACTCCCTTCCTTCCAAGGTGCCAAGGGCCCCGAGGCCGTGGACATGGCAGAGGCTGCCTGCAAGCACACAGCAATCCATACCGGCTGGGCTCTCATGGTCACAGCTGGCCCAGCTCTGCCCTGTCTTGGTCCCCAGGGCCAGAGTGTCAGAGCTTAGGGTGGCTCAGCCCCAGAGCAGCTGGAAGTAACCACAGAGCCAACCCCAGGCCTCCTGACTGCACTCCTGCTCCTCCCACAGGAACCCCATCTGCCTGGCCCCTTACTCTGCTCACCCCTGTGACCCTGCCTGGTGTTCCTCCTCTCCCATGGGGTCCCTGGCAACCTCTCCCAGGCAATCCTCTTCCCTCATCACTGTTGGTTAGTCGCAATAAGACCCATGCTCTAAAACATCCCTCATGAGCATATAAGTGTTTATTGAATGACTGACGAAGAGGCGCGCAGTGCTGCGGCTCAAGGCCCTTGGCTGTAGCTGTTAGAAGATGCTGAGACGGGCCAGGAAATTATTTATGGAAAGTCTACTCCATGTTGACTAAATGTCAGATCCAAGAGTTATGGCCAAGTTTATTTCACATCTCAGAGTGCAGCTGGCCACATCCTTCCACCACGCCCATCAGACCAGGCCATGGGAAGGCCCATGAATAGCACCACATGCCAGGAGTGAGGCACACCACAGACGCTGCAACACCGCCTCACTTAGAATGCGTTCTGGTTCCCTCAGGATTCCCTCAAGGTTGTGTCTGGGAGGCTTGGTGCACTCTCAGGACTCAGGAGCTCCTGGGTGAATCACAGGGCTATTTCTGCACTTCCCAAGGCCACAGTCACCATCCAAGCTGCTTTCCACGGCTTCAGGCACCCCCAGGGGACCCAGAACGTCACTGTCATCATCACTGAACCGCACAGAGTGAGGATCACCCAGCAGCATAGTCAGCACATGGAGCCGAAGCTCACGCCAGGTAATTGTCTCCCAAGAGACCACGAGGAAAGACTTCATGGGTTACAGATTAAATTCAACACCTGTTCCTAATAAAAACGCTTAAAAATTAGGGATGGATAGAAACTTTCTTAACCTGATCAAAAATGTCATTCTTTACCTTCCACCAACATTGTGTTAAACAATGAAGAACTTTTCATCAAACTAGGAACAAAGGGAGGATGTTTATGTCATCATCATTATTTTTTGAGATATTCTGGCCAATTTGATAAAAATAGAATAGAAAGGGAAAAGTACAAATATCACTAAGAAGAAAACCACTGTAATTATTTGCAGTTAGGAATGCCTTTACTCAAAGGAGCAAAATAAAAAAGTATTTGTATTAATGAGCTCAGTAAAGTGGCTGAATATATAAAAATCAGTAAGTTGCTTTTGTGACATTAATCAAAATTTATAAAATATGAGAATCAGGATTCTGATTATAATAGCTGTAAAAATATAAAATGCCTACAAACATCCTGAGCAATAAATTGAGCAATGAATTTGTAGTAAACTACAAAAATCTTGAGAGGTATAAAAGAAAACTGATAGATTACAGAATATTTTAAAGACATAGATTCTTTACAATTAAATTGCTTTTTAAAATTCAATAGTGTAGCATGATATTTTCCTAAGTTGAAAAAAATCATTCCTGGCAGAATACACAAGCTAAAGAATAGTAATGAAGTAGGGAGATAATAGTAATTATTAGGTAATGAAATCCAGAATACTTCTGCAATTAACAGTGTGATATTTGTGCAAGAATAAATTGAGCACTCTTGCTAGGAGCCATCATGGAAGCCACCCATTCTTGAGAGCCGTGAGAGCCATTACAATGAATTGTTGACTTGTCTACTCAATCTGCTGTCATCCGCCACAGTATCCAGACTTTTAGCATCTAACACACAGAGGGGCTGACTAAGTTGCTGCTGAATGGATAAATGAGAAGAGAAAACAAATTTTAATCTGTTATCTCTGCATAGGTGAGGTCATATCTGCAGCAGTTGGATTCAGGTAAGTGGTCAGAAATTTGACAGAGGATTCAGTTTATCTTTATTTCACATACCAAACTAAATTTGACACCCAGTCTTACATAGTGAACTGAATTCTTTTTTTTTTTTTTTTTTTTTGTGTGGTACCAGGGATCAAACTCAGGACCTTGTGCTTCCCAAGCAGGCGCTTATTCAACTGAGCTATACCCCCAGCTTGTGAATGGAGTTCTTGATACAATAAGAAGTTGGATATTTTAAAAAGTAAAACTAAAGAAATAAAAGAAGAAAAGTAGCGGATGCTTACCAAACATCTAAGCTTAGAGTAAGGGAAGGTGGGTGCTGGTAACATAAAGCATAATTTTTCTAGGTCCAGCAGTCATACAAATAAGCAAATTCATAAAATTAAAAGTTTTCAAACCTAGAAAAGGTGGCAGAAGGAGCAGGACACACTACGTGCCACGCCCACCGCCCATGTTTACACACTCTGGTGTGCAGAGCCGAATACGGTGAGGAGGACTGATGTTTACTTGCGGACCTAGCTTTGCCTGTTAGAGCAGAAAGGGTCTGGGCCCCAGTGTCCTCATCTCCAAGAGAAGAGGTGAGCAGGAAGAATTTCTGGAGAACAGTAAGTGCTCAGTGAGTGAGCATTAGTGCTATTGACTCTTCCCACTGTTTTGTGTTTCATTCTCTTAGACTGAAGCCAAGTGTGGATTTAGCTTTGTGCACAAGGCGTTGAACAGTTACCCATAGCAGGTACTTCTTCCCTGTACTACAGGAGAAGCAGCCAAGGGGGCTGGTCACCCATGTGAGGCTCTCTTCCAGGCTTGGATGGACAGCTCTGCAGGTAACAGGACCTCAGGGGACAGAGGCATAGCAGCTCTCAGACTGAGTGAGAAACTGCACTGATGGAACACTTGCATTTTGTAAAAGAAATACAGTGCATACATGAACAAAACCTGGGAGGAAGGTGAACTGTTAACAGCAGCTATTTATGAAGACTAGGTAGAAATGGTTTATTTCCGCCATTATTTTCCAATTTTAAAAATGAGTATGGATTTAAAAACCAATCTACGCATCAAAGAAAGAAAGACATGAGCTGGGCCCTGTTAAGTGGTCAGTCATGGCTAAGGCTCTGAATCTAACCTGCAAAGTTCTGAGAAGAGGCAAATAACCCAAATGGTCAGTTCTGAAGGCTGACCTGTGACCCACTGCATGTGTCCTTGGACTCTGGGGATTCAAGTGGGGCCCCCATTTGGTCACCTCTCCATCACTGTGGCGCAAAACCTGAGACAAGGAGCTTGCAGAGAGGAGAGGCTTGCCTTGGAGTACAGTCCTGGAAGCTCTACCAAGTCCCCTGGCCCTTCAGTGCGCAGACAGTGCCTCACGGAAGGGGCGTACGGCAGGCAAAATTGCCCACCTTACAGCCAAGAAGAAAATCAGGAAGAGAGATGAGGCACCAGTCCCTTCCAGGATGCACCCATAACCTCCACTGGGCCCCTCAGCCCCTACCTCCACAGTGTCAAGCTCAAGTCAGACCCGACCCTTCCAACTCCCAACCTGCTTGCCAGCAGGGGCACTGTTCTCAGCAGGAACTCAGATCAGCAAACACAAGGTGTTGTGAAGGACATAAAATAGGATGGGTTGTGGTTCCGGGTTTTTTGCAAGGGGAACAATACAATACAGGACACATATTTTATAAGATTATTTATAATAGTCACCCAAAGAATCATATACAGGAGAATGCAGGAAATCTATCTGCACACTAAGGATCAAAGAATCCAGCTGAGGGCCTAGATCTCATGGAAATGTCCTGCAGAGTCCAGCTGAAGACCAAGAGCTCATAACAATGCCTCCCACAAGTCCAGCTGGAGGCCCAGAGCCCATAACAACATCTCATGCAGGCCTGTTTCACAGATCTGTGCTGGGAAGACCCAAAGGTCAGTGGTGGAAGCTAGAAAGTCTGTGCCAGCGGGCTGAGGGATCTATACTGGAGCCAGGAGGCAGCTCTCTAAATAAGAACCAGAGCTGCCCCAAAAAGTACCACAGCCGTCCTCAGGGACAGCGAGGTCCCGAGCTCCTCTGATGATCAGAACAGCCAAGTTCCCATCAGGAGAGCCAACTTGACAAGCGTCTCCAGGAGACTGAGCTGTGCTCCTTCGTCCTTTCCAGAGCTAGGAAGCGATGCTCAAAGTGATGACCAGAGCTCCCCCAAAGTGAACCAAAGCCATTCTAAGTGACAACAAGGTCCCGAGCTTCTTGGACAATGGAGACAGCTGAGTTCATCAGGAAAGCCAGCGTGACAAGCTCCTCCAAGAAAACCAACCATTCCTTATAGCTTCTAACAGGCTCCCAACAGCTTCTTTGAGTTCCCAACAGCCTCTCTCAGCTCCCAACAGCTTTTCCTCTTCTCCAGTTCTGCTTCTTATCTGCTGACGTAACGTCCCCTGGTGGGCCTCCCACACCCAGCACTACACTTACCCAGTTCAGCTGGGTGTTATAAGTTGACCACCAGTTGTCAGTCCACCACAAAAAAGACCTTTTAGGTCGCTGGACATCTGGACATAACCAAAAATTTATACCAGACCCTCAAGGACTCTTCCTGCTGAGGTGCAAGACAGCCAGAGAGCTTCAACCGCTGACATTTATTAAAATCTTCCCGCTTAATGTCCCTTGCCTTCTTCCCATCCCTGTAAAAAAGGCTCACCTCTTTGCTCCCTGCAGACAGCCTTATCGCACCCCTGTCGGCTGCCCAGGTATTAAATACTGCCTCCATGTGTCGCTTTCACTGAAGCTTGTCCTGTGGCATCTGCCTCACCTTGAGCTCCTTACACATAGCCCCTGGCTGGGAGCCGCTCTCACCACAGGGGCCTCGGGGACTTTGACCCAGATCACAATAGGCTGCTAACTCGGTCTGAGTCTCACGTGTTGTAAACACTTTCTAACTCTAACTTGTTTCATATAAACAGAAACTGGGACTGGGTGAAAAGCTGGGACTGGGGTGCAGCTCAGTAGCAGAGTGCACTGTGAGGCCCTGGCTTCCCTCCCCAGCACCAAAGCAAATAAGTGAACAAGCAAAGCAAATGTTATTTAACAAAGAGCAGGCAGTGATTATCGGGGAGTGGGAGGATCATCCGGGCATCTTTGGAGTGCTGTTGTTCCTCTGCTCTTCCCAGTTTTCTGCATGCAGCCATGGCACACAGAGCCTCCTCCCTCCTTGCAAGCCCTCAGACACAGGCAAAACATCTCGCTTCCCCTTCGGTCAGTCAATTAGTTCAGAATGAGTAGATGTTGGTTTAAGGAAGAATGAGAAACAGACTGAAAAACAGGGTGGTATGCAATGTGTTGTTCCTTTCAGGAGCTGGAGGGAATCCCTGTGTGTTCACACACAGCCATTAGCACCACTCTGCTTCGGTTTATTCGCCTTCCTTGAGAGTAAGGTGGAGAGAAGTGCTCCCCCACAAGACTGTGTACAGGAGGTGAAGTCAGATCCCTCTGTCCTCCCCTTCTGTGAGCTCAGAGTGGTGACAGTGACAAGGATGCCTGTCTGTCACCTGAGCTTCCTGTCTGCGTCACACAGAGCTCGCCTGTGCCCACCGCAGCCTCACCTCTACCCCAGAGCTGCAGGGCCTGGAGCTGATGCTGCCCGCTGTGCTGTAAGAGCCCTGTAGGTGACAGGCAGGTGCCAGCAGCCCCTCCACGGTGGACACAGGGTGCTTTTGCTGAGTGAGCCAGCTGTGCCTGGGGACGGACTTCTCCCTAGTGGCACCGGGTAATTCCTCTGCCCCCGTGGCTCAGTCTCCACACGGAGATGATGTGGGCACCCAGTGGTGGTGAAGACCGAGCAGGAAGTGCACAGCGTGGCAGTGGGCACACAGAAGTGTTCCGTCCTGCACAGCTAACTTGCCCCTTCCTCATAGGCCCAGAAACCATGTTGCAGTCTTCTCAGCCACTCCAAAAACTCATTGATAACTCGGTTTCAAATGAGAATTAAACTTCTTCTAAAAGTAATTTCATTTAAAATTTTTATTGAAAGTAATTATAGATGCTTTCTCATAGCAGTATTAAAAATACTTGCATAGCACAGTTGTTAATATGTAAAATTATACAGAAACACACAAGCTAGCTTACTGAGCACATAAGAATCTTATTTATCTTAATTCTCCAGAGGGAGGAAGAAGGGGAACGTTTATTAAGAAACAATTTGCAAGCCCCTTTGTGAACATTACCTTATCTAACACTGTGATTTTCTTTATTATTTTGTGGACGACGAAACAGGCCTGGAGATGATAAGTAACTTGCACAAGACCCCAGGTGGTGGAACCAAGACTGCACCGAGTCTGCCTGCGGCATGAAGGTCCTCAGAGTCCTGCAGAGGGGCCGTGTGTCCTCCCTAGGCCCTCATTCCCTGCCTTTCCTGCCTCCTGTGCACCTCAGCCGCAGCCCATTCCAGGAGCTGCCCAGGGTCCGGAGTCAAAGAGCAGACTTCTGAGAGGTGGAGGCTGGTGGGATCCTGCTTGGGCCTTGAGCCCTCTCCTGCCACAGCTGCACCTGAGCACCTATGTGGTGCCAGCCACAGGAGTTTATTTATTTTTTCTTTTTGAGACAGGGTCTTGCTATGCAGTTCAGGCTGGCTTTCAGCTCACTATGTAGCCCAGGCTGGTCTCAAAATCACAATGATGCTCCTACCTCAGCCTCCCAAGTGCTGGGATTACAGGCACGCGCCACCACGCCCAGCTGGGAGTTTGTATATGTGCTCCTTACAGTCCGAGGATGACAGCTCTGTCCCATGGGACTCTGGGAGGTGTGGCCCTCAGGAGGCAGGGCTGGTGAGAGTCTTTGTGCCCTCGGAGCACAGTGGGGTCCCAACTCCTTCCTCTCCCTCTCTTCGTCACTCAGCCACCAGGAGGCATGCAGCTTCTCTGTGCCATGTGGCACCTCAGGCCCACAGCCACCACACTCCTGTGCCCCACAAACCTTCCCACTTCCTCCGCTCAAGAGCCCTGGTCTCCCACAGCGCAGGAAGCTGACAGCAACGAAGCGCTGAGCTCCTGGGGGCCGCCACTCTCATGCCCCTCCCAGAAGCTCCGACGGCCCCGTGGGGGTCTGCGGGTAGACATCATCTGCTTGGTGCCTGGGGAGGGCATAGCGTCCCTGGGGAACAAGCCTCCCACCACGGAAGGGCTGGGGACACCGGTGCTCGGGCCCCTGGCCAGCGGTTCTGCATGTGGCCCGCAGCTACAGGATCTCGGGATCAGCACGGGGACTCATGGCGGAAGCCGTCATCACCGTCTGTGAGCGCAGTGTCGCAGGACAGGCAGGAGCCCTGCACTGGCATTCCCGTTGTTGACTACCGCTGACTCTTCCTTTCAGGAGCAGCGTGTCCAGCATTTCCTTGGCATATTTCTGATAATGCTCTCTTCCAGTTCATGTTAGAGTTTACTCCTGTGGCTTAAAACCAAAACAGCTTAACAGACAGACCAACTTTTAATTTATGTCCTGGAGGAGAAAATGTTATTTAAAACCAAACTAGAAAGCTGCTTTTGAGTTGGGGTGAGGGGTTCAGGCGTGACCAGTCACCCTAAGATGCCTCTCACTCTTGCTTTTGCAAGGCTGGCAGAGAGGTGGGTGGGGCTGCGGGCAGAGCTGTGCAAAGGGAAGCGGGGGGGGGGGGGGGGGGGGGGGGGGGG
>PVLD010005613.1:0-12020 GCA_004027595.1 Dinomys branickii | reverse complement strand
GGGATGTTGAGGATGGGGACAACATGTTCAATGTGAAGCGACTTCAGGTATTTCAGTGTGAGCCCAGTGTCCACGTGGACTAATTGGCAGACCCGAATCTGGCCAGTCACAGGCCTGCAGCTGCTACATAAGCAGCTCACACCTCACACCTCACACCTCTAGGTTTGGCCTAGCAGTGTTGCAGCAAAAGCCCTTACTTAACTGAGTCCCTTTATTAGCGGCCCCCGGCTGACACCCAGTGCATGACTGAGCTCCCACCCCGAAGGGCAGGAGAGGAGAATATTCATACAATTCCAATTCCGGGTCTAGTTCCAGGTGGGGACAGGTGCTAATATAATTTAGTGCAGCTACAGAAATGCTACAAGCATGGGCTTAGCTTGTGAGAAAGGAACAAAAGTGTTTGACATTTTACCTGGGGGACAAGCAGTCTTATGACAGAGCACGGAGTGGAATCAGAGTGGGTAAGTATGGCAACATTTACAAGAAACAAAGATAAGGAAACAGAAACTTCAGCTTTAAATGGCACTAGAACAGAAGATGTTTAGTTTTCTTTCCCATGTCAGCAGGACCCCCCCCCATATACATCGATTTCCATGTACTGTAGCACAGATCATGACAGCTAAAGCGTCTCTCCAGCAGCTCTGTAAACCTACTGATTTACAGTTGGGTAGGGCGGGCTCTGAAGGTCTCATAGATTTTTCCCCGCCATGTGGACAGGTCAGTTGCTGTATAAAGCACTGTAGACACTAGAACTGTTAGCCCTGAAGAGCCTTAGACCCCAGTAACCCTAAGTGCTGACTGGCAGTGACATCTGGCAGCAACACCACACAGCAACCAGTGGCACTGACAAGCACTGACCAGTGGTGACATCCAGCAGGAGCAGCAACCTGCTGGGGCATCAGGGTAGAGTGCTGTGACGCTGGGGGCTGAGGTGTTGGCACTGAAAGGCGCCACCCGCCCGTTATGGTGACATAGTGGCCACACATGAGGTCACTGTGGCTGTCATTCACCTCTCCCCATGTCCTCTGAATGCCACTCTGCCTCTGAACCATGGGGCTTGTCTTACCTTACACCACCAAAAGAAAAAGAAGGGTGGTTGTGGTACTGCCAGGTACTGAGTGCCTGCATCACTTTCGTTACAGTGTTGTTATAACTTGTGGAGGACCACCTGACTCATCTTGAAAGAAGAGCAGTTACCTCCATTTTGAGTAAACATGGCCCTTTTTCCATGTATTGATGTGTGCAGAGCTGGACTTTTCCTTATCCCTTCAGTTGGCTTTATGCAATGCAAATGGGTCCAGCTGAGGTGCTGATGGTAATTTTTGAGGCAAGGCAACACAGCAGTGTTTCCTCACTGCCCCGGCTCCCAAATAAAACACGTGTGAGTCTGGGAGGGACGGAGAGCCAGGCTCCACAGTGTCAGCTGGGATCAAGCCTCGAGATAAGAGGCTACGACTTCCTAGGGAGTAAAAGATTACACATCAGAGCTAAAGCAACAACCGCCAAACATCATATACTTCCTCAACTGCATTGTGCAGATTTCTCTTTCTACATATCCTTCCCTCTGGATATTGCAGAGGCAATTTCAGGCCTCCTATCTAGCCCAGCTCACAGCACTCACATACTTCCTGTGGTTCTCACAGTCACTCATCCTCAAGCCACTCCCTTCTTCATGAATTCATAAAACCTGGATTCAGCCCCAGGTCAAAGCCTTTGTTCTGGTTAACGATCACCCTAGCTGGACTTTGCTCTGGCTAAGGATCACCCTAGCTGGACTTAGGACCCCTGGACTCCCCATAACTACAAATGTGCCTTAGTGTCTTTATTCTTGCCACGGGTTGCACTGGAAGTGGTAGATTGGAATTGACTTACTAGAATTCCAATGACTTTTCCATGGGATTACAAATATGAACTTCCTGGACCACAACAAGGACTGGGAAGGGCTTGCTATAATAATTGCTGTTTATTACTTACTGCCACTGATCTCTTACTGTGCCTGGTTTATAAATGAAACTTTATACAGATACAGGCTGGGAAAAACACAGTCTGTGGGGCTTGGTGCTATCTGCAATCAGGGCACCACAGCAGGACTTGAAGGTTCCCCATCTTCTCTGTAAGCTTCCTGGGACCTTCCGGCTCTCTCCACTTGGCCTCCGGTACATGGGTGAAGATGTGGTCCTACTGGCAGGGCCAAGCCAGTGTAGATGGCAGAATGAGCAAATTGCTGCTTTTGCCACAAAATGCAGCACGTCAGCCCCGTGGAGCAGAGGTGGGGTGACTGCCCTGCAGTGAGACCGTGATAGCAGTGGCCTCTGTGGCACTGAGAGCCAGTCTTCCCTGTGTAAGGGTGAGATGCTCTTTCCAACTCTCCTTCACTCAAGAGCCCCAGAAGTCCTCCTGCAGCAAGCTCTGGGTCAGCAAGATGCGGGTCAGAGGCAGCACCCGGTGCCCCCTGGAGCTGATTAGTGGCCGGCTAGGCACTAATGGTGGGCTCTCTTCATAGGGACCTCTGCTGTGCCTGGAGCCCACCAACCTTGGAGCAGAAGAGTCCTAGTGCCCCCTCTGGCCCAGGGAGTAGGACTGAGGGCCTGGCACCCTGGATGGGGAGGGGGAAGGTGACAGCTTGGCACCCTGGGTGGGGGAGGGGAAGGTGCAGGGCACTGGTTAACGGGAATGTTGAGCGTGAGGATTGAGCAGTGTCAGAATCACAGAGAAGATGCACTCATCAAGTCCGCTTTGCAGATGAGAAGACAGAGAAGGCTGCTGGCTCCTTGTACACATTTTATTGTGAGTGAGGCAGTCAAGGTCAGGTCAGCCCTCACCACCCCAAGAGCACCGTCACCCCAAGCATTTACCAGCCCCCAGGGGTACTCTCAGGTCCCCACAAAGCAGCACTGCTTCTGGAGCTGCCCACAGCTTGGATACAGCCCAAACAGAAGGACCATGAGGCCGTGGGCACCTAGGGCGCCGGCATCCTTTCACAGCCATGTTGGAAGGAGACCAGGGGTGGGGAGCCTCATGCACAGAACCGCGCGTGCGTGCTCTAAGTGCAAGTGTACAGATCAGATGCAAGGGTTCTGTTCTCTTCTGCTTTCCCCTTGTTATGGTTGATACATTGTGTCAACCTGGGGAGTCTAGAGGTTTAGCTGAATGACTGGAGGAAGCCAGGGTGCTTACTTTGTACACATCCTGAGCCTGTGGAAGAGGAGGGCATGGAGACTGTGTGAGAGCTACACACCCCCTGGGTGGGGGTAGGCTGTTTACAAGGTAAGGGAAGGAGAGAGGCTGTTTGCCTGCGATTCCTCTCTATTGCTCTTGTGGTTTTTGTTGTGCTTTGCTGCCATGAACTGTTGCCCTCTGCCTTGTGCTGCTCTGCCTCTGAACCAGCCAAGTATGGACTGAGACCTCCACAAACTGTAAGCTAAATAAACCTTTCCTTTCTTCGTTTTGGGCGTTGGGTATTTTGTCTCAGCAACAAGAGAAAAGTAACCAAGACACCCACCCACTTTCCATTCCCACCTCCCCTGGGCTCCTCAGCACTTGTCAGTGATACTGACAAGCTGGCAAGGGACCAGGAAAGGGATAATTCGCTCCTCTTGGCAGTAGCTGAGGCAGCAGCTCACCTCACAGATGGCTGTTCCTGCAGGTAGGGAGAGCAAGACCACTTCCCAGTGAGGGGCTAGCAGCTACCTGCCCCTGCCCACTGTTGAGGAGAGAGCCGTCTTCCCCAGTTTCTGTGCCGTCTAAAGAACACTGACCAAAGAGGGCTGGCTGGTCACCATGATGCCATCACACAAGCCCAGCCACCCACCCCACTTGTGGCCCAGCCAGCCCCGAGGAGTCTTCCCTAAGAGCCTGGGGAAAAGGTAGGCCTGGACACCACAGAGTTCCTGCCTGCTTCTTTGCTTCGCTTCTATTCTCGGTCAAGCAGCGCCTGGCTCCTCTCTGCCTCAGCACCACACCTGTGGTGCCTCATTCCACATGGCCCCCCTGTGGTGTCGCACAGCGACAGCTCCCTGAGAGCGGTTATTACCAAGCTGTAATAGGGGAAGGTGGATCACATGCTTAGGAGCGAGCAGGGAGACTTCAAAGAAATCTGCTCTCAGGTTCTTTGCAAAGTGGCCTGTGTAGTGAGTTGCTGGGGCTGATCAGACCCTGGGACACCCAAGGGGGGGGTGGGGAGTAAAGAAATAACAAAAGACAACATTCACAGATCAGGGGGACCGGGGGAACCTGCTTCTAGTGGACAGACACACCCGTCCCTGCAGTATCAAGGAGCACGGAGAGGGGTGTGGACTTTGCCTGAGACAGTGACTGCGGTAAAAAGGGAACAAAGAAATGGAGAACAGGTTCTTCCCTATAGCCGAAAGCTTGCATTCTTTATGTTGTTCTCAGTAGGTTGATCTTGCACGAGGAGCACCACAAAGCACGGCACTGAGGAGCACAGCCAGGAAGCAGGTGCTTTCTGACTGCTTCTCTGTTCCAAAAGCAAGGTCACATGGCCTCGAGACCACGGGACCCCAGTCATGCAGCCTAGTCCCCAACAGTGAATAGACCAGGTGTTTGGTGGCCTGGTACTCTCACAATTAGGGCATCAGGTTTTTCTAATAAGAATACAGAGCAGCAGTTCAATATGAAATTCAAATGAACAACAAATAATTTTTAAATTCAAATGCGCCCCTGCAATGTTTGGGTCATAACTAAAACTAAAGAAATTACCTGGGCTTCACATCTAGCTGAGTTTTTGCAGTTCCTCAGGCACCCTGAGTGATAAACCAGCAATGGGATGCACAGGCCCGCCAGTGCCCCATCGCTCAGGAAGCTGCAGCGTTGCGCGGGCTTGCAGTGAAGCAGCGCTTCCTCCGCTGGCCCTCGTCCTCATTCCTCACACCCCGCACCATCGCGCTCAGCTCCCTAGCCTTTCCAGGCTGGAGGTTAAGCTGTTTCTCTGGATGCCACACAGGTGTTGCGACATCTCCAGTCTCTATTGCAGCCATGACCACTGACTTCCTTTGCGGAGACAAAGATTTCAGTGCTACCCATGCTGGCGCCTTGAAGTACAGTTACCCTATGGCTCTGCCTGGCTCTGTGCTTGGTCCACATTGGCCATAGCATCCTGCTCATAGCTCAGCCTCTTATACCTTTGGGGGTATAACTTTGTGTGGGTTTTTAGGGTGAATAACTGCCTTTGTTTGCTTAGTTTCTAAGCTACTTAGCACTGGCTTGTTCCCCAAACATTTACCATCCTGTAGTCCTATAAATCTCTCAGTTCCACCCATTTTCTTGATGTAGCCTTCATCTGGGGGCCATTCCCTTGGGCTGGGACGGGACTTCCAGCCAGGTCTCTGCTCCTGTAAGTCGGCTTCATGTGGTAATGAAGAGGGAAGGTGCTGTGGCTCTGGTTGTGGAGAACTCAGCTCATGATGGTTGATGCTGCTGCTGTGACCCTGTGGGGCATGGTCTGTCAGGGTGGACATACAGGGGAGGAGGCTGATGGCCTCAGGGCGGGGTGAGAGGGAACGGTAGGAGGAAGCCCTGCAGTGGGCACCACATGACCTGTGGACCCTCCTCACCATGGCCAGCAGGACCCCAGTGCTCAGATCCCAGCCATGCTGTCTCTAGCTGGCATATTTTCCTGGCTCCAAGTCCTGGGTCACAGGGTCCCTGGAGGTGATGTCTGCTCTTTCCCAGGTGGCTCCCTCATCCTGATGGACACATTGTTATGGTTGATACATTGTGTCCACTTGGGGAGTCTAGAAGTTTGGCTGAGTGACTCAGCAGGAAGCCAGGGTGCTTACTTTGTATATATTCTGAGCTGTGGAAAAGGAGGGCATGCAGATTGTGTGAGTGCTTCATGCCCCCTGGGTGGGGTAGCCTGTTTACAATATAAGGGAAGGAAACAGGCTGTTTACAGCCATTCCTCCCTTTTGCTCTTGTGGTTTTTGCTGTGTGCTGCTGCCATGAACATTGCCCTCTGCCAGGTGTCACTCTTCCTTGGAACCAGCCAAGTATGGATTGAAACCTCCACAAACTGTAAGCTAAATAAACCTTTCCTTCCTTCATTTTGGGCATTTGTTATTGTGTCTCAGCAAGGAGAGAAAAGTAACCAAGACACACATCTTCTCCTGAGCCCTCAGAAACTGCTGTGAGAACCGCCGGATGTGGTCTGTCTCTCAGGCCAGCTAGACAAAATGGTCATAAAGTCCTTCTGATAAGAGCAGAAGAAGAGAGTTTTAAGACACAAATAAGGAAGAAATAAAGAATGAAAGACTTATGATAGCAGATATTAGTTAGGAGTGTTTAGCCACAGTATTCTGTAAAATGGCAGCAAGCCCAGCTGAGACCGGGAAATGGGGGACGTGCCTGGGTAAAAACTGGATGAGCCAGTGTATCAGTCACTTTCTCATCACTGGACAAAGTCCCTGATGCTCACAATTTAAAGGGGGAGAGGATTAGTTTGTATCATAGTTTCAGAGGGTGCAATCCATGGTCACCTGGCAGTGAGCCAGAAACAGCATGGCCACTGCGCATGGCTGAGCAAGGCTGCTCAGTTCCTGGCTACCAGGAAGCAGAATCAGGGAAGACTGCCAGAGTAGAAGGGACCGGAGACCAGACACAGTCCCCAAGGTCATGCCCCCATGACCCACCTGGACACACCGAGAAGAGTGCCACACCAATCCCCCAGACAGATTCCAAAGCTAACAAGTTAACACTCTACCCTAACTAGCACAGGCAGCAAATACCCAGGGTGTGGTGGGTGTGGGTTTCCATGCTCTCTCTGCCTTTGCTCTGCGCTAGTCTTTGTCAAGCAGGTTCTTTCTCCCTGTGTCCACGGGCAGAATGATGCTGACCTTAGATGCCCCTTTCATACCTCAAGTCCCCCCAGGGAATCCCCAAGGCCACCCAGGCACTGCCACAAGATCTGCACTCAGCTCCAGCCCAGTGAACCTTGGTGTCCATACTGCTGCTTCCTAAGAACTCGGCCCCGGAGACTGACTGAACCATTTCACAGTCTAGGTACGTGATGATGCTCACAAAAGAATACAGATCCAGTAAGTAACTGCTGAATGAAGTAAATGACTTTGTTATTTAATAGTAATAGCTTGCTTTTGAGTTGCAATTTATAATTTTCAAAGTACATGCACACACCCTGTCTTAGCTGCTTCATGGAGCCCACACTAAGGTAGGCAGGCGTTAGCTTTGAATAGGGCTGAGAAACGAAATTCAGTCACTTCCTTTTAAGCTCTTAGGCATGGCTCAACTTACATTGTTTGTTGTACAATGAGAGAAAACAGGAATGTGGTGTGCATGATCAGAGTCCCTTTTGTGCAATTCTGAAAGAGATTCTAGGTGCTTTGTATCTTTCTAAGCACCTCAACTGTGGGAAGGTAGATGGCTCCTGTAGTCACCAGCTGGAAGCCCGGGCGTGTGGATGTAGAATCCGCTCCTGATGCGGTCACAGCAGTCACAATGGCCATGACTGGGAAATGAGCCCATTTCTCACCCAGGGTTGGCCTTTTGACCTCGGGGCACCCACAGGTTGCAAGGCCGTCTCGGTCATATTTGACACTAGACAAGGCTACAGTGGCAGGGGAGGCCCTCAGAGCGGGTGGCCCTGAGCCTTCATGCATCTGTGCCTGCTCTGAACGGTGAGAAGATGCTGTGAGCACTGAGCACCTAAGGAAAACCGAGAGCAAGGAAATGGTGCTGACTGAAGGCATGGCTTCCGTACTTTTGTTTCCATGTTTTCACCCCTCCCTCTGCTCCCATTGTCCCTAGGCTTGGGCAGGGTGGGCCTGGAGAGCAGGAGCATGGCGGGCATTTCCGGGGCCACCACCAACCTCTGCCTGGCCAGGGTCTGCGCTTGGAGCCCTTGGGGTTGTGGGATTGTTGCAGGGGAGGCCATCCCGGAGAGCAGCCTGTGGGAGGCCTGTGGGTTGGTCCTGCCTGAGATGGAGCCCAGCAGAGAGGAGGAGGGACGACGTCGGCTTGGCTTCTGAGTCTTGGATGCTGTGTGCTCATGCTCCACTCACCCTGGACTTTCCAGTTACATAAGCAAATGCTTCCCTAACAAGCTAATAATCCCCTCAAATCAGTTGCAGTGCTATTTCTGGTTCTTGTTTGTTTTGGGGACTCAGAATCCTGAGCAAAGTATGCAGCCTGGGGAGAAAGCCTGGCTCATATGGGCAGTGTGGGCTCCACATCCAGCAGCTCCAGGTGGACAGCAGGAAGGAGGGGAGATCAGGGTCCACACACTCTGAGAGGGTCCTGTGGATGCCAGCACAGGGGCAGGGGGCTCAGCAGTGTGAAAGGTACTGCAGAGGGTGCTGAGCCAGTGGTTTGTAGAACGCATGGCTGTAGTGGTCTACGAGGAGTCAGAGGGACAACACAGTTGGCAGGCTGCTGCGAGTCTGAGGACCTTCCCTAAGGGTAGGTTATCAGGAAAGCTCAGTGCAGGCTCTTGTGACCGCTTCTCCTGCCCTGTTTGTCCATGTAGGAAGAAGAGGAGGTAATCATAATGCAGAGCTCACCTGGGGCCTCTCACCTGGGGCTGTGGCCTGGGTTCCTGCTGGGGGATCGATCCCAAGCACCTTGGAGTCCAGTGCAGACGCTGCACATAAGTGCACCGCTGTGAAGAGGGTCCAGCACTCCCAAAGAGAGGAGCATGAAAGAGAGTCACAGGCTCAGGTGTCCCTGACCGTCCTGAGCATCTGTGGCCTCTTCCTGGCATGGAGGCCAGAGGGAGCAATCCTCCAGGTCAGTGTCTCTGTTGCCGCAGGAGAAAGGCAGGGATGTCAGGCATGAGGATGGGAGATGTGCGTCCCCACAGATGTGCCAGCGTTCTCTGGGCTCCTTCCTGTCTGAGCTCAGGGGCCAACTGTGCCCTCAGGAACTGCCCGCCTCTCTCCCTCCCTCTTTCCTCAAGCTGTGGGTGGTTTTGGTGCAAGTCCAAAAAGAGAAAAAGAGTGGCCCTGAGAAGACGCCGGAGCAGGGAGAGACAGTGGACCAAAGTCTCCAGTTTACACTCAGCAGACCCTGTGTGGGAAGAGGGGAAATGAGTCTTGCAGGGTTAAAACCCTTCTCAGTCTGTGGAGCAGCAGAGAAGAAACTTTACTTGTTATAGTTAGACTTGATGATGGCCTTTGTTATTGCAATAGCGATGCTTTCCATCTCTGTGACTTCCATCTGCTTCCTCTCTGGGCGCGAAGAGCTCTGGGGATGAGTGGCAGAGTCATGGGGTTTCCTCTCCTGGAATCCCTGGCTCGCCACGGGAACTCCAGCACTCCTCTAGTCAGGATCACTTTCTTCTGCATTTCACTTAAAATGACTACTATCTTTTGGCTGCTAACTTTAATAACTACTTTAATTATTAAAACCTGTCTGGTAATAATGTGAAAATATAGGACGACAGGAGTGGGGAGAAAACCTGCCTCCTACCAGCCCCTGCTGACATTCAGATGCGCTTCTGTCTGGCAGATTTTGTTCTGCATACCTTCACGCGTTCTGTTCAGTGTGTCTCCTGTAACATGAGTGTGTGCTGTGACTGTGCTTCACTGGGCTCTGACGCGGTGAACTTCAAGTCTTTGGCTGTCACTACTGCTGCTTGTTTTTCTACTGCTGATGTCAAGACTGTCCTTACTGCTGGTGCGGATATCACGTGGGTTTTGAAGTGTGCCTCATATTCATAAAATGCTCTCATTTACACAGTCGTAACCAATTTTCAGAATTCTGTAAGTTAAACCCTTCTTACGTCCACTTTCAGAGTTTAAATAAGCGCAGTACAGAGCAAGAGTACAGAGCAAGAGAAGGCGAGGCCAGGCAGATGTTTCCACAGGGGTACCCCCTTCCCTACCACCCTCTGCTAAGGCCAGGATGCCCCCGGTGCCTGGGAGGAGCTGGTTCAGGTGTTAGGACCCCACAGCGCCTGGGCCTCTTGGCCCACACAGGAAGGCTGAGACCACGTGTGTTATTGTGCCATCATCCGTTCTCTTCCTCATGCCATTTGTCACCCATTATTACTGTGTGATTCCGAAAACTGTATGATCTGCATCCTCCCTCCTGTTGGCCATGGAGTCTAAGGGCAACCTCCAGGCTGGTGCAGTCTGTGGAGACACAAGTCTCCAGCGGGAGGCACTATGGGAAGAGCTCTGGGCCACCGAGGGCAGCTGCTCCCTGCAGAGGGGGAGCCAAGGCAGAAATGAGACCAAGTATTCAAGGAAGTTTCTGAAGAGTCGATAATTCAGGAAATGCCTTTCTTTGAGGAGGCAATGTAGAAAACAGGACGGGTTGGGTTAGACAGCCCAGTGGCTCTCACATGTTTTCCACTGAGGCCCATGGAAAGAGCTGTGTGGTGACCAGCATTCGTGTGTGTGTGTTTGTGTGTGTGTTTGTGTGTGTGTGTTTGTGTGTGTGTGTGTGTACGCATGCATGTGATCATGCACGCATGCATCTGTGTCTGTGAGTGGAACAAGTTGTAGCAAATCACACTGTTATTGCACACTGTACTCTCCTGCCAGCCCATTCCAAGCCCACCCCTGGGATTTGCGTCAGGGGGTGGGCAGGAGCTCAGCGGTAGGCGCAGGCCTAGCATGTTGGGCTCTGTGTTTCCATCAAAACCATAAATGATTGAAAAAATGTTAGTGGTGACTCTGGAAATACATTTGACTGCCCACAGCTTGCAGTCGGAGTGTCTCAAGGGAGTGAGCTGATGGACCTCAGAGCCTCAAAGTGAGAAGGTGACCGCAACTCCACCTGGCAGCTGTATTGGTGAAGAGCTGGGGCTGAGCCCTGGTTTGTCACTGTGGCGTCTGAAGTTCTTTGCTAGGGCTCTTAGGCCACAGTGCAGCTGGATGTGGATGGGAGGACACCATGTCCCTGGGCCACGAGCAGCAGCACTGGCCATGTCCTGCTCTCCCTCCTGCCTGGGGCTAATACCCGACACCCACAGCTGTAGGGAGGAGAGGTTTATTTTGGCTCACAGTTTGCAGAGGTTTCAGTCCATAGTTGGCTGGATCCTTCTTTGACCCTGCCCCCCCAGGCTCCTGCACAGTAGGGCATGGCTGTGCCTGGGGCAAGGTCTCCTCTGGGTTATGTGTATCCAGCCCTCTGGTTCTGTGGACACCCTGTGCAGGACCGTAGGGAGCTGACCTTGGGCCGTCTTCACTCTGAGAGGCTGTAAGTGACAAATGGTCTAAACTCAAGAAGATTCTGTCATTCTTTTACAGTCTGGCTTTGTCAGCCTTAGCTCCACTGTGTGCATCAGGGAAGGATAGAGAAAAACCAGTGGGCAGGGTCCTGGGGGCACTGAGGGCACTGGCGCTGTCAAGTAAGGGGAATGATGGCTGTCGCTGTAGGAGCAGAGGCATCTTGTGTCATCAGGGAGCTGCACTGCTGAGAGCACTGTGCTAAGTGGGAGACAGGCTGACTTCAAGGTCCCATCAGAATGTGCTGAGCAAAGACACTACCCTGAATATCCCACATCCAAGGGTCTTCCCCAACCAGAAATCAAATGGGAGCTTTGGGTCATCACCAGACACTATGACCAGTACTCCTGTGAACAGGGCCTGGCTCCCAAGGGTCACCCACCTTGTCAGCAGCTGGAGCCTTCCTAGGAAGGAAATTCATGGGAAAATTTCTAAAAAGGGCATCATTTGACATCATCATGAAAATACCTATGTAGGGCTGGAAATTTAGCTCAGCAGTGCAGTGCCTGCCTGGCAAACGTGGTTGTGAGTTTGATTGCCAGTGCCAAAAATACAAAAACAAAAACAAAAAAACCAACTTAAAAGAGAAGTAACATCTCAGTAAGAATATCTATGTAGTCCTATGGGCCAAAGGCCTCCACCCCCGCCCAGATCCCAGGTATGACAGTGATCACCCAGCACTGCTAGGACCAAGATGGGGATCACCCAGCACTGCTAGGACCAAGATGGGGATCACCCAGCTCTGCTAGGGCCAAGATGGGGATCACCCAGCACTGCTAGGACCAAGATGGGGATCACCCAGCACTGCTAGGGCCA